>JAGGAT010000020.1:0-155282 GCA_017657195.1 Termitomyces sp. T70a
AACTTCTACCGACGCTTCATCGACAACTACTCCGGCATCACCAAACCACTCAACCGACTCACTCGCAAGGAAGCCCCCTGGGATTGGGATAGTAAGTGCCAGAGTGTATTCTGTCTACTCAAGGAGGCCTTTACCGCAGCCCCGGTCCTCCGACACTACAACCCCACCCTTCTGGTCACCCTCAAGTGCGACGCCTCCAACTACGCCATTGCCGGTATCCTCTCCCAAATGGACCCAGAGTCTCAGGAACTCCGGCCTGTAGCCTATTACACCCGATCGATGATTCCTGCCGAACTCAACTACGACATCTATGACAAGGAGCTCCTTGCGATAGTCGAGGCCTTCAAGCAATGGCGGGCCTACTTAGAAGGCACCCCACACCGAATTCAGGTCTACTCGGACCACAACAACCTCCAGTACTTCACCACCACCAAACTCCTTAGCCGCTGGCAGGCCTGGTGGTCCAAAATCCTCTCCGAGTACGACTTCACCATCCACTATCGCCCGGGGCGCCTCGGGGCCAAATCTGACGCCCTTACTTGACAACTGGATGTCTACCCCAAAAAGTCCTTTGAGGCCAAGCAAAATGCCTTCAACCACCACGTAGTAATTCCCCCCGAACACCTGAATACCGTGCTGATCATGAATGAAGAAGCAATTCTGAAACGGATCCAAGACTCCCCCCCAGACGAGTACTTTACCCAACACGACCCCCGAAACACCCCCGCCGACCAACAACCCCCCGACCCCACCTTCACCCTCTCCCCCGACCATAAAACACTCCTCTACGAGGGCCGCATCTACACCCCAGACACCAAGAATGTACGCCTCGACATCCTCTGACAACACCATGACCATAAGTTACGAGGACACCTGGGGATCCGCAAAACCCTCCAGCTCATCTCCTGCACTTACTTCTGGCCCGGGTTGAAGAGGGACGTCACCCAGTACGTCCGAGCCTGCAAAACCTGCCTCCGGGCCAAGGTCCCCCACCACCAACCCTACAGACTGCTAAAACCCCTCCCCATCGGACGACGCCCCTGGTCCTCCATCTCCATGGACCACATCGTCGAACTCCCAGAGTCAGAAGAGTTTGATGCCATCCTCGTCGTTGTCTGCCGCCTCACGAAGCAGGGGATCTTCATCCCATGCCGCACCACCAATGACGCCCCAAGGTTTGCCTGGCTCTTCCTGGAACATGTCTTCTCCAAACATGGCCTTCCCGATGACATTGTCTCTGACCGCGGACCCCTGTTCATCTCAAAGTTCTGGGCGTCCCTGTGCCAGGCCCTTGACATCAAAACCAACCTCTCCACCGCCTACCACCCGGAGACCAATGGACAGACCGAGCGAGTCAACCAGACCCTGGAGCAGTACCTCTGGCTCTATGTCAACTACCTTCAAAACAACTGGCGCGCCGAGTTACCCCTTGCCAAATTCACCTACAACAACACCCCCCACTCCACCACTGGGGTCTCCCCCTTCTTCGCCAACAAGGGCTACAACCCCCGACTCACCCTCTCCCTCAGAAACATCCCCTCCCACGCCGCACACAAAGTCGCCCAGGACCTCCAGGACCTCCATATGTTCCTCCGGGAAGAGATCAACGTGGCCAACAAGGCTTACTCCAAACACGCTGACCTCTGAAGGCACCCTACGCCCAACTGGACCCCCGGAACCTTGGTTTGGCTCGACCGACGCAACCTCCGCACACGATGCCCCTGCATCAAGCTCGACCATAAGCGACTTGGCCCCTTCAAGATCACTTGGAAGGTATCCTCTCATGCGTACAAGCTCAACCTTCCCCCAGGAATGAAAGGACTCCACCCCATCTTCCATGTACGCCTACTCAAGAAACACGCCCTGGAACCCTTCCCGGGGCAACAACTGGACCCCCCACCCCCCCTCGAAGTGGACAACAAATATCGATACGAAGTCGACTGCATCCTTGACTCCTGGACAATCCGTGGACGGGTCCATTACCTCGTATGGTGGTCCGGTTACGGACCCAAAGACGACATCTGGGAACCCCTACAAAATCTAAAAGACACCCCCGTCAAACTCCGGGAATTCCACAAGACCCACCCAGACAAGCCCCACGACCCCCGGGCCTGAAGACCTCACAGACGGCTAAGTGGGCGTAACCCCCGCTGCTGGATTCATCAGGGATTCAACTCCCACGAGCAAGCCCTGTCGTTTGTTCCTCCTCTTTTCTTTACTCATCTTTTCCCTTCCCTTGAGACAACAACATAACTTATATACAAGCTATTTTACAGTATGATACAACCGGCACAATACAAAAAAAGAAAAAAAAAGAAGAAGAACAACTTCAAAAAATATATACAAGGCACTTACGACGTGGGACCCCCAGACCCTCCCTCCACCCCTCCCTCCGGTGCCCACAACCCCAAGGCCCCCTCCCCTCCTACCTCCACCTCTCCCGCCGCCGCCTCCAAGGATGCCCGGACCACCGCTACCCTCTCCTCGTACGAAGGCAGGGGCTCCCCCGCGTCCGCCGCCACCTCCAGCCAGGTCCCCAGAGGGATAACGTTGCAGCGCTGGTGAGCCACCAGCAGACGTCCAAATTGGTCCATCCCCTACGCGACTTTGACCAGGGAGGAGCCGGAGAACCGGGACATCCCCTGCTGGACAAAGGCGTGTGCCGACGCACTTCTGTCCAGTAGGAGCTGGTGCTCTCGTGCCCAGCCTACAGGGATCAGTGAAGACGACGGACCCCGTAGCAAAAAAAAGACACTCACACATTGCCTCTCCCCGAGCAGCGGCCACACTCTCTACCAGCCAACTCCGGTGATGCCCCAACGCTGCCTGCGCTGCCTCGACCCTTCCCAATAAGTCCTGCACTTCCGCTGTACCTGGGGCCCCCGATCCCGACCCCTGACTATCCCCCTGCTCCAAACGGGCTCTGAGCCCGTCCACCTCGTCCTGCAATGCCGCCCGGGCCGTTGCCTGCTCATCCCGGGCCAACGCTACTACATCCCTCTCCTCCTGCGCCGCCTCCCGATTTCTCCGCTCCCTCTGCACCTCGTCAAGGAGCTTCTGCACCTGAACCAGGAGGTGCCGCTCTCAGGCCTCCACCTCTGCCAACCTCTGGGCTAACCCCTCGCCCTCCTCCTCTCCTTGCGATTCGGGAACCCCTGTTGGCAGAGGGCGCCTGGACCACGGGGAGAAGACCCGACTACCTGAGCCTGACAGCCCCGGACGCTCCTGCCTGCGCTTCGACAGGGGAGGCGACCCCTCCGACAAGCTGGGACGCGCCCTGCCCTTCCCCTTGTCCATGCGGGTGGGCAGCGATGACGATGACAATGACAAACTGCGCACAGTCTGACGCGCCTTACCCTGTCGCTGCGCCCCCCCACCCCTTGACGCCCCGACCCCCCCCGCCACGGAACCCCCCTCCCCAGCCTCCCTCGGTGGCCCCGCTACCACCCCCCCCACAGGCCTCCAAACCCGGGGCCCCAGAACCCCACCCAACCGCTCCAACACCCACGCTGCATCCCACCCCTGCTCCTTGCTCATTGTGTAGGCCTGCCATGCCCAGGCCACCATACACCGTTTGTGGCGGGTCCGACATGCGACACACATTGACGAGTCATGCCTGGATCCCGCCATGGGCTCTTCAAACTCGCATGCCACCCCGCGGCGCGCACACAATACACACTGGGAGGAAATTAGCAAACACTGCAAAACACCAACACCCCACTCACCGGGCCTGCCCTGACACCACGCGCAGGTCGGATGACCCCGAGGCCGCCCCTGCGCCACCGCAAATTCCTCCGGAGTGACCCGCTCCTGGGGTATACGCTGCTCCGGGGGCACAGGACAAACCTCGCCCACGCCCAAGCCAGACCAGTCCCACGAAGGGGGCATCGGCTGCGACAATGACGCGACAGGGGGAGGGGTCGGGGGAGGAAGGACCGAAATGGGAGGAGAGGAATCTGGGAATGCAGGTTAGCCAACACACCGAGGAGACACGCGACCACTCACAACGCCGTGCCATCTCATCAATCGTCTGCTCCATCCAGTACCGCTCATAGTCGGCCTGACAATGTTCATAGTCCTCCCACATGGCCACGGAGTTATCACCGGCAGGAGGAGGAGTAGGAGAACGTGGGGGCAACGAAGCACGTGACATAAGTGAAGGCAGGGGAGAAACTTCAATTTTTTTTCTCTTCCCCCTTCTTTTACCCTGTTGCCTGACCAACCCTGCTGATGGCATCAAGCTTCTAGTTTAACTCCCACAGAGAAGCCACACCATTGCCGGCCCTGCTTTGTAGGGACTCAGCGTTAAAGGGGGGGTGATGTCATGACCCGCACTAAGTCCCAAGCCCTGGACGCCCAACAGGTCATCCCAACCGCCCCAGGACAACAGGACCCCCGCCGACAACCCAAGGGACACACCTCCATCAAACCCAGCATCCCGGCACAACCCCTATCAGCCCCGGCACCCCGGCAGAACCCCCATCAACCCCCCATCAAGTCTGGCGCCCGCCCTCACCCTGAAAACCCCCGACCAACCAACCTACCCAATCTACCAACCCGAACACCCACCAATCATCTGGCTTCCCGCACGACCACCCCCAGACGCCCCACACGATCACCTCCGGCACCATTCAATACCTCGGATACGCAGCCCTGCGCTCTGACCCCCGATCGCCACCCCCGGCCTAAAGCCTCCCCAACCCGGTCCTGGACTTCCCTATTTAAACCTGTAGGTAGCACCCCATGAAAGTAGTCTTGATATTACCTTTGCCGTTACTTTGTCGTACCTCCATTTCGTATGAGCTTGTCTGTCTAACTTGTCTGCCAATCTATATCTCCTTTCTCTCCAAGTCTCCCGGTTTTCTCTAAGTCTCTTTCTCTTTCTTCGCCTCAGTCTCCCGGACTTTGTCTCAGTCTCCCGGTTTCTCTTCTCTTGCCTCCGCACACCTCCCACACCCCCTCCCTTGGTCCCGGACTTTGCCCGGAACCTCGACCACCCTCCCACTCACAACCCCGGTACTCTGCACAACCCCGGAGCACCTCCCAACCATCCGGACTTCCTCCAGAACTCCTGCTCTCTGTCCGGGACTATCCCTTCAGACATCAAGTCCGCCTAATAAGGATCCACTTACAGTTGGAAGCCCCCGTAGTCAGCAGAACCTGACAATGGTTGAATGGGCATTACTCCACCTCCCACACCCACGGCATGACATGACGTGGCATCACTTTCTAATTCCCATGGAGCGCTCTGGGGCGCTCTGCTCACCGAGTTCCTGGGATCATGCCCAGAAACTCCTCTCTCCATGGACATTGATATGCCCACACACTACTATAATGGAACAAAACTGTTTTAGTGCAATCACTGATGGTAAAGTTAGAACTTCTTTTGAGGAAGTTCAGTTGCTTGCCATAGCAAAGATAGTCAACATAGGTTGACTTGAAAAAATGTCATGCAGTTACTGAGCCTTTCACACATGAGACCGTAAGTCAGAACCTATCAATTGATTCTGGCTACGGTTGTGCAAAAAAGACTACTTGAGGTTACGTAAGTAACCTCACAACTTATATAGCAATTACATAATAAATAAGTAATAATAACAATAAAGTAATAATACTTTATACCAGTGCTGTAATGAGCACAATCCGTTACAGCTGATGTGCCCAAAATTTAGCTAATTGCTTTCCTAGTAAGTAGCACTTAGCCTTGTTTTGTGTTGGGCTCACAAAGTGCAGAGAGAGTCCTGGGCAGGTCCCAATTACTCAGTTCTAAAGTGTGGTGTTGAGTGGGAAGGATGTTGCTGTCAATTGATGGCAGGTGGTAAGACTTGAAAAAATGGTAGATAGCACATGATAAGCTTACAAAGCTTCTAATACTTAGCCATTGGTGCTAAGCATGTATATTAAAGGTGCAAGGCAGCAAGCGTTGGTGCTGGCAGCAAGGGTGTACTTGTATAGTACTGTTAGGATGTGGAACAAAGAAGATGCTAATAACCTTAGCATAGATGAAGTAAGGCAAGGTTGCTAATTGCTTAGCACCTCAAGTAAACTTAGGGATCTGAACTGTGGGGCAAAAGGTGCTAGATGCAATTTGATGACTTGCTACTGACAAATGGTAAAGTATTTATAGTAAGTGATGGTGGCAACTTAGTGAAGGGTTGGCAACAACTCTAATAGTCACCATACTCAGGGAGGGTCATGCAGGCAGCTAGCTAAGGCATGCTACCATGTAATGTGCAGAGCGTCAGTCTTGTGACAGGGTCATGACAAGGGTGGGCACTAAATTGTAATGTGGCATGTAGTGGCAGTGACCAAAAGTGCCAGCTGTTGGTCAGCTGTTATCATTAAGTCAAACACAGACATATTTGGAATTAGACTTGAAGAAGAAAGCCAGGCTGATGATGATCTGCTGATAGCAGCATAAACTGCTAGCAGAGTGTGGAAGCTGGATGCGAGGGTAGTGGCATGATGTCCATCAAACATCCCAAGGGGTGGCACATGCAGGTAGAGGGTGTGATGTGTCACATGATCAAGATGCGTTGAGTTTGGAGCTGGTGGGGTGCTCCTTGTGGAGAAGAGAGCCAGCAAGTCAGTGATGCCCATGACCTACCATGGAGCAGGCAGCAAGGCTGGCTGTTATGTTGGTAGTTTTACTGTTGCTTGTAGGTGTTGTACTTGGCTGTGAGGATGCAACATTGCTGATTGGAAGACCTGTTTGTAGGAGACTGCTGAGGTCTTGCTGCCTTGGGCTAGTGCTAAATAGTGCATTAAAAGCTTAAAATGTGTTGAGCCAAACCAGGGGCTCATCAGTGCTACCATCTGAGCATGTCAAGCTGGATACTTTTCCTTTGCTGATCTCAACCTGCTGGATCCCCCACCCCTGGCATTCTCTCCTAGAGATGCCCTCTATGAGGATGTCAGAGGTGTGCAGTGTGAAACTCAGCAGAAAGAGGGATGTGAAAAGAAGTTTATTGCTGCTCTGAACTCAGAATCTCCTGATGAGGCTATTGAGGCAGGTGATAGGATTTATGCAACTACTCTGTGACTCCTTCCAACCATGGAGGAGATTTGGACTAGTCAGACTACCTCACAATGTCTGGCCCAGGCATTCACTGCCAACTCTGCATCAAAGCCATTTCAGGATGCAGTTCCTCATCACCTACAAGACTTTGAGGATATCTTCTCCAAGGCATTATTCAACTCTCTCCCTGAGCATAAGAAGTGGGATCATGCTATTGAGCTCACTCCTGTTGCAGAACCATTTAGCTGCAAGGTTTATCCTCTTGCTCTTTGGAAGCAGGATGAGCTAGATGCTTTCCTGCAGGAGAATCTTGACTCTGGTTGAATACACCCCTCAAAGTCTCCAATAGCCTCTCCAGTCTTCTTCATCAAGAAGAAGGATGGATTGCTTTGTCTGATTCAGGACTACCAAGTTCTGAATGTGATAACTGTGAAGAATCACTACCCTTTGCCACTCATCTCTAGGCTTGTTAACAATCTTCATAGTGCACACTACTTTACCAAGTTAGATGTCTGATGGGGCTGTAACAATATGCGCATCAAAGAAGGAGACAAGTAGAAGGCAGCATTCCAAACTAATTGTGGACTCTTTGAGCCTTTAGTAATGTTTTTTTGCCTCACCAACAGCCCTGCCACCTTTTAGATGATGATGAATGACATCTTCTAAGACCTCATTGCAGAAGATGTTGTCTGTGTATACCTCAATAACATCTTCATCTATACCAAGACATTAGAGGAGCATTGATGCATCACATGTCTTGTTCTGGAATGCCTGTACCAGCACCAGCTCTATCTCAAACCAGAGAAGTGTGAGTTGGAGCAGACTAAAGTCAAATACCTTGGGCTAATCATTTCTCATGGAATGGCTAAGATGGATCTAGTCAAGGTAGCTGGTGTGGCAAAGTGGCCTGAGCCAAAGAACAAGAAGGAGGTACAGGCATTCTTAGACTTCACCAACTTCTATTGAAGGTTCATCCAAGAATTCTCTCACTATGCATGTCCTCTCTTTGATTTCACAGCCAAGGATACTACCTGGTGCTGGAGCCAAGCACAGCAGACAGCCTTTGACACTCTCAAACAGGCAGTGATTTCTAAGCCAGTTCTCATCTTTTCTGACGACAACTCTCCCTTCCACATTGAAGCAGACAGCTCAGACTTTGCTACTGGAGTGGTCCTGTCTCAACAGTCCAAGAACAATGGCAAGTGGCACCTGGTTGTGTTCTATTCCAAGAGTCTGAATGCAGTAAAGCACAACTATGAGATCCATGACAAGGAGATGCTTGCAATCATTTGGTCCTTCAAAGAATGGCAGCACTTCCTTGAGGGTGCTTGGCACAAGTTTGAAGTTTGGACAGACCACAAGAACCTTGAGTACTTCTGGACTGCTAAGAAGCTCAACTGCTGGCAAGCTCAATGGTCCCTGTATCTGGCCAACTTTGACTTCTCACTGCATCATGAGCCAGGACAAAGCATGGGCAATCCTGATGCACTATCCCAATAGGCTGACCATGGATCAGGAGCAGATGACAACAGCAACATTGTTCTTCTCTGATCTGAGCTCAGATCAGAGAAGAAGAGGGCATAGCAGTTCAAGATGAGAAAGTAACCATTCTCCAAGAGATCTGTTGAGGCAATAGAGAAGGTGCCCAGGAGAATGTTGTGGCCAAGGCTGCTTTAGCATTGCAAGCTAAATGGGCAAGCAGAGTAAGGTCAGTACATGCCAGCAAATGGGCATTAGACAATGGCCTCCTCATTTCCTGAGGTTGCATCTATGTCCCTAATGTCCCCAAACACCAAAGGTGAATTGTTGAGCAGCAACATTACTCTTGCATTGCTGGATATTCTGGCTGATAGAAGACTCTGGAGCTAGTCTCTTGCAATTATTGGTGGCATCAGATGTCAAGATACATTGGCTCCTATACAAGTACCTGCAACTTTTGTCTCCAGACCAAGCCTTGACATCAGCCTCCCATAGGTCAGCTTCACTCCTTGCCCATTCCTGCTAAATGCTGGAGCATAGCTTTGGTGGACTTCATTGTGGAACTGCCTGATTTTCATGGATATGATGCTATCACAGTAGTTGTGGTAAGCAAGCACACTTCATCCTCACTCATACAACCTGCTCAGTCATGGGTGCCACCAATCTCTATTGGAAGAATGTCTGAAGCTGCACAGTCTCTCTGATGCATATGTCTCTGATGTTTGTTTGCCAAATTCACAAGGGAGTTATACCAGCTGCTCAATGTGAAGCTCCATACTTCCACTGCCTATCATCCTCAGTCCGACAGCTAAACAGAGTGAGTGAATTAGGAACTGAAGCAGTACCTGTGCTTATTCTGCAGCAAGAGACAGAATAACTGGGACAACCATGTCCATGCTGCTATCTAGACTTTACTCTTCTTCTTAAACACTAGTTGCCACCTTAGATAAGTTTTGAGCCTTGTGGACATCCTTCAGAGAATGAGTCAGTAAATGAGTTTGTATAACAGATGAAGGTAGTACAGGAGGAGGCAAAGGCAGCACTGGCCAAGGCAAAGGATAACATGGCACAATACTATGACCAAGGAAGGACACCTGCACCCAAGTACAAGCCAGGGGACTGAGTCTATCTGGATGCATTGGACATTTCCACAACATGACCCTCCCAGAAGCTGTCTCATCATTGCTTAGGCCCCTATATAGTAGAATGACAGGTTGGTCCTCTAGCCTATTGACTCCAGCTGCCAGCATCCATGCATTGACTCCACCTAGTTTTTAATGTGATAAAATTGACTCCAGCTCTGGAGGATCCAATACCAGGCCATTGCCCTCGACCCCTACTACCACCAGTCCTAGTGGATAATGAGAAAGAGTATGAGGTAGAGCAAATACTAGATAGCTGCTTGTTCTGTTGCAAACTCCAGTTCAAGGTGAAGTGGAAGAGCTATGGGATCAAGAACATTTCTTGGGAATCTCAGGAGAATATTCACGCTTCAGCACTGGTTCAAGAATTTTACCATCAAAACCCTCAGGCTCCATGTGCCATTCAAGGTATTTACTCTGCATCACAAGTGGACCAGGCCATCAGGAACTACTTCTACCCAGTACATTGAGACACTGCATGCTAAAAAGAGGTGATGTCAGGAGACTTCCCTCTTCACTCCTTTTCTTCTTAAGTTCATTCACTATTACTTACTTACTTCTTTCTATCAGCCTTGATTCTAATGGCCAATTATGTCAGTCTTGGCTCCAATGGCTGCTTATGTCAGCCTTGGCTCCAACAGCTACTTATGTCAGCATCTAACAGGTCAACCCTGGCACAGCCATGCTCATCATGGCCAGGTGACTGACTGCACTATTATTTTTGTGCTCTTGGCTTGAGAGAATCCTTAGACTTGTTCTCTTTGGATTTCTTTCTGCTAGGTGATTAGCTACATTCTGTTGTATTGTAATGGGTTTTAATATACTTTGGATTTCCCTCTGCCAGCTGTGTAACTTAGCCATAGCCTCCAGAGGTCACCCTTACACCCATGCCAATAGGAGTAATAATGTTAAGGGTCACCATGCTGTGTGCATAAGTATTGCAGCTGCACTCATTTAGTTAGTGTAGGGTTTTGGTCACTCCACCAAGTAGTGATTTAGGAGCTTTGAGTAGTCAGAATGGCTTTTTGAGTTGTGTTGAAGAGTTCTGGCTTTAACTCAGAGTAGAAGGGCTTTATCTTGCCTATCAGGTATTCATAGATGCTGCATCTATGAGCAGCTTTGATGATGGTCATTTTGAACAGTATCCAGTTAGATCTGTTGATGTGCTCAAAATTAAGCTAATTTTAGTCCTAGTAAGCTGCACTTAGCCTTGTTTTGCATTGGGCTTGCAAAGTGCTGAGAGAGTCTCAGGCAGGTCCCAGTTACTTGGTTCTAAAATGTAGTGTTGGGTTGGGGAGACGTTGCCACCAGTGGCAGTAGGCAGAAAGAAGTTGGGAAAAGGTGGACAAAATGCAATAAGCTTACAAACCTTCTAATACTTAGTCACTATTGCCAAGCATGTATGTCAAGAGTGCAAAGCAGCAAGCATTGGTGCCTGCAACAAGAGTGTACCCATATAGTACCATTAAGATGTTGAGTGATGACGGTGTTAAGAGCTTTGATGCAGAAGAAAAGAAGTGAGGGTGCTAATTGCTTAGCACCTCAAATAAATTTAGAGATTTGAACTGTGGAGCAAAAGAGGCTCAGTGCAATTGGATAATGTGCTACTGATAAAAAAGTTAAAGTATTTATAGTAAGTGAAGGCAGTGACTTAGTGAAGGGTCAGCAATGACTTTAATAGTTGCCACTAATGAAAATGTAAGTAAAAGTCCATTAATAATACTATAATGAAGATAAACACTACTCAGAAATAGTCATGTGGGTAGCTAGCTAAGGCATGCTGCCAAGTAATGTGCAAGATGTCATGACCCGCACTAAGGCCCCAGCCCGGACGACCGCCAGATCCTCCCAAATGCCCCGGGACAACAGGACCCTCGCCCACAACCCCAGGGGCACACTTCCATCCAACCTGGCACCCCGGCACACCCCCCATCAACCCCAGCACCCCGGCATAACCCACATCAACCCCTTACCAAGTCTGGCACCCGCCCTCACCCCAAAAACCCCCGACCAACCCCCCAACCCAAACCACCCACCAATCACCTGGCTTCCTGCGCAACTACCCCTGGACGCCCCGCACGATCATTTCTGACTCCATCCAATACCTCAGAATACACAGCCCCACGCACCGACCCTGATCGCCACCTCCAGGCTAAAAACCTCCCCGAGCCGGTCCCGGACCTCTCTTTTTAAGTCCGCAGGTAGCACTCCACTAGAGTAGTCTTGATATTACCTTTGCCGTTACTTTGTCGTACCTCCGTTTTGTACGAGCTTGTCTGTCTAACTTGTCTGCCAATCTATATCTCTTTTCTCTCCAAGTCTCCCGGTTTTCTCTAAGTCTCCTTCTCTTTCTTTGCCTCAGTCTCCCGGACTTTGTCTCAGTCTCCCGGTTTTTCTTCTCTCGCCTCTGCACACCTCCCGCACCACCTCCCTCAGTCCCGGACTTTGCCTGGAACCTCAACCACCCTCTCGCTCCAATCCCCGGTACTCCGCGCAACCCTGGAGCACCTCCCAACCCTCTGGACTTCCTCTGGAACTCTTGCTCTCCATCTGGGACTACCCCTTCAGACGTCAAGTCCGCCTAGTAAGGACCCGCTTACAGTTGGAAGCCCCCATAGTCAGCGGAACCTGACACAAGACATCAGTCTTGTGACAGGGTCATGGTAAAGATATATGCTAATGTGCCTAAAATTTAGCTAAATGCTGTCTTAGTAAGCTGCACTTAGCCTTGTTTTGCATTGGGCTTGTAAAGTGCAGAGGGAGTCTTGGGCAAGTCCTAGTTACTTAGTCCTAAAATATAGTGTTTGGTTGGGAAGACATTGCTGCCAATGGTGGCAGGTGGTAAGAAGTTGGGAGATAGTAGATGGAATGTAATAAGCTTACAAAGCTTTTTATACTTAGCCACTATTGCTAAATATGTATGTCAAGAGGATGAGGCAGCAAGGATTGGCACCAGCAATGAGAGTGTACTTATTTAGTACTATTAAGATGTAAAGCAATGAAGATGCTAAGAGCTTTAATGCAGAAGAAAAGAAGCAAGACTGCTAATTGCTTAGCCTTTAAGTGAATTTAGAGATCTGAACTGTGGGGCAAAGGGTGCTTGGTGCAATTGGATGATTTGCTACTGACAAAAGGTAAAATATTTATAGTAAGTGAAGGTGGTGACTTAGTGAAGAATCAGCAATGACTCTAATAGTCACCGCTAATAAAAATGTAAGTAAAGGTCCATTAATAATACTATAATAAAGGTAAATGCTACTCAAGAATAGCCATGCAGGCAGCTAGCTAAGGCATGCTACCAAGTAACATTGATGAGCCCCTGGTTTGGCTCAACACTTTTTAAGCTTTTTATGCACTATTTAGCACTAGCCCAAGGTGGCAAGACTTTAGCACTCCCCTACAAACAAGTCCCCCATTCAGCAACATCACATCTTCACAGCCAAGTATGACACCTTCAAGCAATGGTAAAAATACCCACATGCCAGCCAGCCTTGCCACCTGCTCCACAGTAGGTCACAGACATCACCAGCTCACTACCTCTCTTCTCTATGAGGCACACTCCCACCAGCTCCAAACTCAATGCATCTTGATCACATGATGCATCACGCCCTCTACCTGCATGTGCTGCCCCTTGTCAAAATTTTATGTTTAATGGATGTCATGCCATCACCCTTGCATCTCACTCCCACACTTTGCCAGTATTTGCCACTGCCATTAGCAGATCATCACCAGCCTGGCTTTCCTCTTCAAGTCTGATTCTAACTATGCCTGTTTTTGACTTAATAATAACAGCTGACCAACAGCTAGCACTTTCTGTCACCGCTACCATATGCCACATTACAATTTAGCACCCACCTTTGCCATAACCCTGTCACAAGACTGACATCTTGCATGTTACCTAGTGGCATGCCTTAGCTAACCACTCACATGACCTTCTCTGAGTAGCATTTACCTTCCTTATAATATCATTAATGAACCTTTACTTACATTTTTATTAGTGGCAACTATCAGAGTCATTGCCGACTTTTCACTAAGTTGCTGCCTTCACTTACTGTAAATACTTTACTATTTGTCAGGAGCAAATCATCCAATTACACCAAGCACCTTTTGCCCCACAGTTCAGATTTCTAAGTCCACTTGAGATGCTAAGCAATTAGCAACCTTGCCTTACTTTGTCTGTGCTAAAGTTCTTAGTGTCTTCTTTGCTCTATATCTTAAATGGTACTATATGAGTACACTTTTGTTGCTGGCACCAATGCTTGCCACTTTGCACCTTCAACATATGCACTTAGCATTAGCAGCTAAGTATTAGGAGCTTTGTAAGCTTATCACATGCCATCTACTGTTCTCCAAACTTGTACTGCCTGCTGCCATTGATGGCAACATCCTTCCCACTGAACACCACACTTTATAACCAAGTAATTGGGACCTGCCTGGGACCTCCTCTGCACTTCATGAGCCCAATGCAAAACAAGGCTAAGTGTTACTTACTAGAAAAGCAATGAGCTAAATTTTGGGCACATCAATGTGCAAGATATCAGTCTTGTAATAGGGTAGTGGCAAAAGTGGGCACTAAATCAAAATGTGGTGTGTAAGAGCAGTGATAGAAAGTGCCAGCTGTTAGTCAGCTGTCATCATTAAGTCAAAAGCAGGCATAGTTGGAATTAGACTTGAAGAGAAAAGTAATGCTAGTGGTGATCTGCTGATGGCAGCGGCAACTACCAATGGAGTGTGGAAGCAAGATGCAAGGATAGTGGCATGATATTCATCAGACATCAAAGCTTGACAAGGGATAGCACATGCAGATAGGGAGTGTGATGCATCATATGATCAAGACACATCAAATTTGGACCTAATGGGAGCACAACCTCATGGAAATGAGAGCTAGTGAGCTGGTGGTGCCTGTGACTTACTATGGAGTGGGCAGAAAGGCTAGCTGGCATGTAGGTATCTTGCCATGGCTTGTAGGTGTCATACTTGGATGCAAGGATATGATGGTACTGAATGGGGAACTTGTCAGTGAGGGAGTGCTGGAGCCTTGCTGCCTTGGCCTAGTACTAACTAGTGCATAAAAGACTTAAAATGCATAGAGCCAGACTGAGGACTCATCAATGCTCTACATAGTCAGCATCTACAAAGAGTCCAGTTGCTCCAAACTAGGAGGGCAATGACACTCCAAACCTGCTGGGTATCCATTGTTCCCACTTTGACATTGAGCTGGAGTGAATTGGTGGATGGAGTTGAGGCTACTATGTAGCAACAAGGGAGGTGATGCTCCCAGACTGGGAGTTGGAGTCTCTTCAGAGCAGGAGTTTTGAGTATGTTGGAGAGAATGCTTATGGTAGTCAATGCAGGAGAGTCAGCAGAAACTGTATTGGTCTCTTCTACTGACAAAAAAGCAAATCAATTAGCACTAGGCAACAGGAGTGTACTATTCACCTGTTGCTTCTCTAAAAATCCTCCTCTAACATCTCCATGGTGGTCAAGTTGCCAGGCACTTTCCTCTCAAAGTCTGGGGTGGCTGTGTTGGGCAAAGGGACTCCAGCACAGTCCTAGGCTGCCAGGAGCTGCAGAAGAAGCTTCTCTTGTTCCTTAGGGGTAAGGACATGGACCTTGAGGCCTAGGGAGCATCTCTGGGCAAAGTGGCCAGGAGCACTGCAATGCCAGCACAGGAGTGGGAGAGCAGCTCATTAGCAGGAGGCATTTACATCTATGAATACTCCTGGGGGTAGTGCAGAATGTATCAGAGGGCCTATGGAGAGGGGATCTGCCATGGGGAGTGCTCAAAAGCATGGAGCAGGGACCATGGAATGAGTAGCAGAGGTCGTGCTTGAGCTTCATCAGCTGCCACTGGTCCTGGGCCACCCAGTACCAAGAGTCTACTTGATTGTTGGCTGGTTTTCCTTCTGCCAGGCTGTTGATACAGTCCATTAGATGGAATGCAGGCCCTCTCAGAAAATAAGGCAAAGCTGAAGGCTGTCAAGGTAGTTGGCCTGCTTCACTAGTGCTTGAAATGAGTCAATGTATTTGTTCAGGAACCTCTTGCCTTGCCCATGCTGATTCTTGTCTCATCGGGCCAGTGCTGTGGTCTTGGCTGGCTTTTGGGGAAAGAACTCATTTTAGAACTCTCATTTAAATGCAGCCCAGTCCGCAAACCCCACAACTCCTCTAGGGCATTAGAAGACCTTCAGTGCATAGGTGGCTGCTTGTCTGAACTTTATGTAGAACAGGATCCACACAATCTTCAGCTCATCAGAGAGGAAATCATTGCCATAGAGCTGGATGTTGTAAGGGCAACCTCTGGAAGTTGTGGCTAATTACACAACTGGCAGAGGAGAATTCAAAGTATATTAGAAAGTAAGTATAACAGAGACAGTAAGTAGGTAATTACCTGGCAGAGGGAAATCCAAAAAGAACAAGTCTAAGGATTTCTCTGCCAGAGTCTGAGAAAGTAAATATAAGTCACGTGCCCAATGGCTGTGCTACATGTTGAGAGGAGCATAGCCACCAGCCAATCTGGACTAAAGTAAGTAAAGGCAATGGAACAAATGTAAGTATAGAGAAAGTGTAGAGAAAGAAAAGAGGAGAAAGGGAGTGTTCTCTGACATCATTCCTCCTCTAGAATATGACACCTTGACATGCTGGATAGAACAGATTTTGAATGGCTTGGTCAGTTAGAGAGATGGAGTAGATGCCTCAAATGGCTTGGAGTGCATTGGGGTGGGTGCAATGAAACTCCCTAATGAGGGCAGGCACATGGATGCCATTGGCAGGCTTCCAGGAGATGTCTTTAAAACTGTAGCCTTTTCACTTGATCTTGTATTGTAGTTTGCAGTGGAATAGACAGCTGTCCAGGATCTTCTCCACCTTGTATTCTGGGCCATCAGGCACCAGAACTGGGAGTGGTGGTGGTGGAGCACGTTGCTCAGGTATGAGGTCATCTGGGACTGGTAGGAGCTTGACTATGTTGAAGACTGGGTGCAGCTGGTGCATCCAGGGGAGTAAGTGGAGGCAATAAGCTGAGGGGCCCACCTGTCTTTTACTACATACAATCTCAGTTGATGGTGGGACAACTTCTTAGAAGGTCAGGTAGTGGCAATGTTCAATCCCTCTAGGTAGATGTGGTCTCCAGGCTTGTATGTGGGGGTTGGGAATTGTCCATGGTCATAGTACTGGGCTATGTCGTCTTTTGCCTTAATCAGGGCTGCCTTGGCTTCCTCCTGAGCTTCACACATCTGGTCCACAAATTTGTTGATAGACTTGTTCTCCAATTAGCATCCTGGACCCTCAAATTTCATCTGGGGGTGGCATCTGGTGTCTAGGAGGAATGGGGATACCTTGGTGGCAGAATGGTAGTGGTTGTTGTACTGAAATTCTGCCTCCAGAAGGAGTTCATCCCAGTCATCCTGCCATTTGTTGCAGAATAGGTGGAGGTACTGTTTGGATTCCTGGTTGACCTGCTCTGTCTGACCATTGGACTGGGGGTGGTACACAGTGGAGGTGTGGAGCTTGATATGAAGTAGGCAGTAGAGCTTGCAAGTGAACTCCGCTACAAACTGCGGACCCTGATCAGAAACACAGGCATTAAAGAGACCATAGAGCTTCCATAGGTTTTTACAGTAGAGGTTGGCAGCACCCATGGTGGAGCAGGTGGGGATGAAATGAGCATGCTTACCACACAAGTCCACCACCACCATGATAGTGTTGTAGCCATGGGAGTCTGGCAATTCCATGATGAAGTTGGTGGAGGCCACACTTCAGTGCGCTGCAGATACTAGGAGGAGGTGCAATTGTTCCACCAGGAGATGACAGTGGAGCTTTGTTCAGAGACACAAATTGCAGGTGCTGGTGTAGGAGCCAATGTACTGCAATATCTGGGGCCACCAATAGTTATGGGACACCAACTCCAAAGTTTTCCAGTGCCCAGAGTGTCCAGTGATCTGGGAGTTGTGGTGCTGCTTGACAATGTGCCTCCAAAGTTCTGGATCATTCAGGACATAGATGTGGCCACAAAAGGTGAGGAGGCCATCCTGGAGGCCCCATTTGTCAGTGTGCATTGATCTGGTCCTGATGGGCCTTCCAGATCATAGAGTCAGGGTGGCCTTAGCTACAGAGTCTTCCTAAATGCCTTCATGGTTACCCCAGCAGATGTCCCAGAGGATATTGACCTTGTCTCCTTGGATGGTGATGACGCCCAAAAAGTTAACTAATGCTGTCACAGATACAAGCCCTAGCCACTATCCTGCATTGGGTGCACTAAGTTATTTGGGGAAGTATCGGGCAGGTCTCAGAAAACTTGTTTAACATGGGTGGCAATAGTGTGTGAGAAGTAGCGGTTGTTGGCATTAAGCGGTTGTCAGCAGAGCAAAGGCCCTAGGTGAACCAAGATTCCAGGAAGGGTGTATGTAGGGAGATTGCTAAAGGCAGTTGGCGTGAAGTGCTAAGGGGTTGGTACTAGAAGAGTGCGAGCTAAGGGCTAACCCAAAGTTCACAGAAAGGGAGGAGGCGCTAGGCATTAGCAACTTCAGGAAGTGGTAGAGGTATAACAAAAGCTTAGCATATTTCTAAGCATGAGTGCCTGCTGTATGTGCAAGGTGCAAGATCCCAAGAAATAAATGTAAGGTGAGTGACTGAGGAAAGATTTGAGTTCTATTGGCAACTTGGAAGAGCACCAATGAAATCTAAAGTGTGAGTGGTGTAAACTCTGGTATAATTTGCTGGCATGCTACTACAAGAAGTGAAGTATTTATACTAGGTAATTGCCATTGCCAAGAGGCTCTAACTTCAATAAAGAAAGCAGTAAGTAAGAAAAATAAGAAGGTAAAGAAAAAGTCCTTGGGCACCAATGAATGTAACATGCTCACTCTGTGTATTTATGGGGGTCCTGGGTGCCTGTGCAGCGGGTGGTATCAATAACAGGGACCAGATGCATGCTGCAACAGGAAGGTGGTCAACCACCAACTGTATTGAGAGCATGTGTGGCGGGACTGGGTGATCAGGTATACTGGGTGCCAGTGCATTACAGTGGGTGTACCAAGTGGTGCTGGGTGCTGGGAGACTTATTCTGCATCGGTGGCCAGCTGTGGTGCCAGGCAGCCATGGTGCTGAGTGCTGTTAGTGATTGCCTTGATGTCGGTGGATCACCTTGATGTTGGTGATTGCCTTATTGTTGGTGATTGCTCTGATCTCAGTGATCACCTCACTGCTGATGATTGCCATGATTGCCAATGTACTGGTGGTTGTGTATCTTCCTACAGGCGCATTCCAGATGTGTGCTATTTCCATAGCATCATCTTGATTAGTTAAAAACAAGACTGGGGCTGTCACGACCTGCATCAACACCCGCAACACCTGCACCAACCCAAGCCCTGGACCCCACACAACTTCCCTTCTTGCACCGGAACACCAGGACCCTCATCGAACATACCCCCCATCAACCCCAGCACCCGCACACACCCCCATCAACCCCGGCACCCCAGCATGCCACCCATCAACCCCCCAGCACACCACCCATCAACCCCCCGGCATGCCCCCCATCAATCCCCCTGACACGCCACCCATCAAAATGCCCTGACCAACCCACCTATCCGGCCAACTGACCACAACCACCCACCAATCACCTGGCTTCCCGCATGATCATCTCTGAACGTCCGCACAATCACCCCTGGTGCCATTCAACACCTTGGGTACACAGCCCTGCACACTGGCCCCGATTGACAATCCCGGGACTGAACTTCCCCAAACCGGCCCTGGACCTCCCTATTTAAATCCACAGGTAACGATCCATTACAGTAGTCTTGATATTACTTTTGCTGTTACTTGTCGTACCTCCGTTTCGTATGAGCTTGTCTGTTTAACTTGTCTGTCAATCTATATCTTCTTTTCCCTCCAAGTCTCCCGGTTTTTTCTAAGTCTCCTTCTCTTTCTTCATCTCAGTCTCCTGGTTTTTCTTATCTCGCCTCTGCACACCTCCCGTACCACCTCCCTCGCTTTTGGACTTTGCCTGGAACCCCGACCACCCTCTCGCTCATCCCCCCGGTACTCTGCGCACCCCCGGAGCACCTCCCACCCATCTGGACTTCTTCCGGAACTCCTGCTCTCTGTCTGGAACTACTTCCTCAGACATTGAGTCCACCTAGTAAGGACCCGCTTACAGTTGGAAGCCCCCGTAGTCAGCGGAACCTGACAGGGGCCTATGTAATGTGACTACCTCTTATATATCCCTTCCTTATTTTAGGTTTTGATCCCCCCTCCTATTCCTTCCCAATCCCAACTCCCTCCCCTATTTGGATGCTATTTGTAAGCGCTATGCTTACACAGGACCAATAAGAGAGTTTATCATGTAGTTTTGTTGTTATATTTTGCTATCTGCATATTACAAACCATAATCTTCAAATTCTAGACATGATTGAGATGACTGACCACATGAAAGGGGAGCTGTCTAACAGAATTCCACTGGTAGACTTGGAAACAGAGAAATTGGTGATACCTGTGTCATAGTGCTTGTCACAGAGAAGAGACAGGGTTGCAAAGAAGGGGTGCATTTAGGAGAAGATGAAAGACCCATCTCAAACTATTCATAAGAGTGTTGATGAAGTAGTATCCCATGTTATCACATGATAGTAAACATGATTATTGGAATCACATGATGCACAAGATCACATCACATGGCTTCAATTTTTGAAGACATTCCCACACATAGTCTACCAAAAGTGAAAACCTTGATCTATCCTAGATCTCGGAATGGTGGAAAACAACATCATCAGAAGGACTTAATAATCCCAGAATTTAATTCTGATCCGCGGTTTCACAGTAAAGTACAAGAAAATGACAACTGATGATGGCTGCAAAAAAGGACTTCATACAACACTCAAGGAGCATGCATTCAATGTGAAGCCAAGTTTTCACCTGTCTGCCCTTTCATAAATACAAATTGCTGTATGGCCTGGCTTCTCAGCAAACAAAGTGACTTCACAAATCAGGCCTCGACTTTAGAGACTGTGATCAAGGAGGCTAGATATGAATGTATATTCCTACCGAAATTCCATTGCGAATTAAATTCTATTGAGATGGTCAGTCTTCAACTTTTCATTGATATAATTCATCTGATTGGTCTACAATATTGGGGATGGGTAAAATATCGCTATCGTCAAGTGCCAAAGCCAAAGTTTGAAGACGCCAAGAAAGCTGCATTTGACGCACTCAATGCTTGTCTAGTTGACATCATTCGGCGCTTCGTTAACCGTTTTTGGCAATTTTTGAGTGCGTATAGGATTGGACTTACGGGGAATGCTGAAGCGTGTGCTGTTCGGAAGCAGAAAGGACACAGAACTGTCTCTCAGACCACGATGATGTATCTTGACGCCATCGTGAACTCTAGGTAGCCGTTAGTATTGCCAGAATTTTTGGCCACCTGAATAGCTCGTAGGAAAATTTTCGGAGGTGTGTTTTTCGATGTATTTTCGCGTCCTCAGTCCAAATCTGAAGTCAGAATGGCTAAATTTTTACTCATTTGACCGGTGTTTGATTGTCCGCGACGGTAGGGCCCGTAGGGTAGAATGGAGGTATTGGTACTAGGGTTCCCACCAACTTGTGCAGAGCCAGGAGTGATGGTAACCAGAAGACTGGTTGGATGCCGAGGTCACAGTGGTGGTGGCAGTATGTCCAGAACCAGAACTTTGAAATTCATGGAGCTGAGTAGACGGCATAATATTCAGCAAATAGAAATACTAAGTTGTTTGTATGAAGAAAATAGTGCGCTGCCGCTGTAGTTATTTGGTGGCAAAGATCTTGCCACGCATGCCTTACCTCTCACCTTGGGCTAGCCGGCTTCGCACGTAGACCCAGTTCACATAAAGGGGATGCATCCTAGTTCCCATATTCGTTTTCCAGAGACTAGCGTTCAGCAGTTATCAATATCGCTACGGTTACATATTATTAACAACAATTTAAAAGCACTGGTAAATACATACGATTCAACTAGATTTAGAGCCTTTGAGCAGTCCCCGAGCAATATCTTCAGGGTCTCCAGAGGTATCAGGGAGCCAAAAAGCCTAGATGAGGTCATTCGATAAAGTAGGCATGTATTTAATTTGTCATACCAATTCAGACCCTGCTGTGCATAACATCGCAAGACGAGGATTGAATTTTACGCATCTTGACGGCCCAGGATGACCGTCCAGAGACGCAAGAGGTAATATCTTCTTCGGAGGAACCTTAAGATCAACAGGTCCGGATTTTGTCTCCAGGTTTTGTACATCCCATACTATTACCTTTCCGTCAAGGCTACCGCCCACAACGTATTTGCTATCAGGTGTCCAGCATACTTCCTCTCCACTATTTCCCTTGGCTGGTTCAATAGTTGGAGGGGAGGACATTGCTCTGCGTTCTAGTCCGACGTGGCCCTCGAGTTTTGCAAGTAAATGTCCTTCAAACGCGTCCAAGATATAGTGCGCGTTACCCGAGCAGCCCACAAGTAAGAATTTCGAGTTGGAGGAGAAAGATAGAGATGTCATATAGATCGGTCTCGGTGGGTAACTAATTTGCGATAGAGTAGGGTCTTCAAGGGTGATCGTTAAAAAAGGTGCTTTGTCATAGTTATTTGGGTCATAAAGGAGGATACGAGAATAATGATTGACTGCAACTGCAAACACTAGCGATGCATTATCATAAGCCACGATGGGATATGAAGGAAGGGTCAGTTGTCCTCGACAGTTGGGCGCACGAAGATCCCAAAGTCGGACTGTCTTGTCCAGTGAACCCGACATGAAGGTGTCATCCACAGGTGATATTTCCAGGGAGATGACTTTCCCAGTGTGTCCCTTGAAGTATTGCAGGTACTTATTGTCGTGCAGCGAATGGTACCTGATCGTATCATCTTCTTTCGTAGATGCATGTAAAATCGCGGTGTTTCTATGTGTGAATCTTGGGAGATCTACACCGTACTTCTTCGAGTATAAAGGCTTTATATATCTTCATCCAGAAAAGGTGATCAGAACGCGAAGAATGAGCGTAGAAGGGGACTTGCTTGCCGGATTTGCAATTGTACAATCGAAATTGCTCATCTTCTGCTGCCGTCACAATGAAATCTCCTCTGTCATCAAAGTCAATCCCAGTTATTTGTCGTGGTCCGACATTTGTGGACCTCTGACCAGGTGATAGTGTCGGTCCTGGTTCGACTGCGTTCTTGAAGATTTTTGCTGGTTTCAGCCTAGTCTAGTCATCAATTTAGTAGGCTTCGAGGCAGCTCTACCACTACTGTCATACCATCATTGTATTCGTTAAGGCTAGCATCGGTGGATGAGCATTGTTGGGAAGGGGCGGCATGCTTCAGGAGCAAGCTGTCACCAACCAAGGGGAAACTCAGAAAGCCATCGGAGTTTTAATAACTTTCTCTCCTTGCACTTCATGGGCGACGCCGACGAGACCGCGAAGCTATGGAAGGTTAATAGGACTATCCATGAACTCGTTAAGGACAGGGTATGGGCGCCGTGCAAGCTTCCGTCAACTCAGTATTCACTTTTGGGTGAATCAGGGCTTTGCTGTGTCCGATGATGAAATTCACCTGGATCTACCTACATTCAAAGCGACATACGCATCTGAGAGCGGGGTTGTTGAGTGCATATACCCCTCACGATATACAGCTGATGTCTTGGACTCAAGCTATTCGTTCTCGTAGCCGCGGCAAGTTGAACTTTTTTACGGCGTCTCGAAACAACCCGTCGGATTACATATTTGTGTTCTTCTCAGACGAGAGAAGTGTTGGCGTGAAAACTATGCGAAGGTGCATAATATCCACGTTTAAATTCTTTATTGACGATAATCTCTTAGACTGCTCGGAATTCTGGAAGAGAAGACGATACAGAGGGGAATCATCGTGTTCCCCGGAAATATGACACCTTCCGCACGAAAAGTAAGGTTCTCCCGTCTGTACCGCTGTTTCCGTATCCAAAACACTCCCTCCAGGTGATTGTAGCCATGGCCTCGCAATTCAGACTGGAGGAATTTTCCGAATCTGATCTCCTCGTTAACATTGTTCACCACACCCTAGTACCACGGCATGATGTTCTGACGCAGGAAGAAAAAAAACTTTTGCTGGAAAAGTAGTGCGTTGCGGATCGCAAATTTTATCAATAGTGATTTACGTCTCAGTAGCCGCCTTAAGGAGACGCAACTACCACGCATACAGTTAGCGGATCCCGTTGCACGATATTATGGCCTTCGACGAGGACAAGTGGTCAAGATCACCAGACCAAGTGAGACCAGCGGACGATACGCCAGCTATCGAATTTGCTTTTAGGTGCCAGCTTTACCTTACGGATCTGACTCCTTGTTACTCTTCTTGCCTTGTCGCACTTATATTTCAATCCTTTTGTCGCAAACTGTATCAACTAACACAATATTCTGTTTATGAACCGTTCGCATTATCGTATTAAGAAGCCAATCACTGAAGCCGTGACCTATCTATCCTTCCGAAGACTTCATGATTGAGATTTTTACCTTTTCGCTGACTGCCTGTTATACTCGTTTGATATATGTATTAACTCGGAGGGCGACAGCCAAACATGCAGCCTAATGCATCGTCTCCTGTCAGGGAGCTCAGGTGAGTGTTGGCATGTCTTCAAAACTCACCATTCTTACACATGAAACCATCAAGCAAGGATCTTTTCTTCGCAAAACAAGGTTGGAGATCTCTTTCCAGGTATGGGACATGACTCTTCCTGACTGTTCGTACAATCTCAAACGTGGGTTTCCCAGTTCGGCGTTTCGCCTGGAGTGCGTATTTTTGGAGTAACTAGCTGGGATCGGTAATTCAGATAGATAGATGACCTGTAGCTGAGTGTCCAGTCTATGCAATATACCTTATGTCACGTCTGAATAAATTTGCAGCCCTAGTACTGGCAATAACAGCGCCTGTTGACTCAAAGATACGTAATGCTAGTATTAGTCTTGCCTAGATGAATTATCTATGTTCGTTAGCTACCTGAGTTTACAGGCCGCGGATCGTTTCCGAATCTCTAGATCTTCTGTCCGGGTTCATCGACCATGCGCATTATACGTTATGTTGCCCTCAATCGAATACAGGGTAGCTGCATGTCCACTGCCTTCGTCACTCTAATTTTTTTCGGCAGACTGGACTCCTTTTTGGTCTATCAGTGTGGGTCCATCTCCCAAACATATTCAAGAAAATCCAAACACCGGGAAACAGCGAGTTACGAAAGTTTTCTGTCTATGTTTTAGGCAGTGGGCGTACCAATGTTGTCCAAGAGCTTTTCGCTGGCTCTATATCTCAAAAATTCTCTTCCCCCTGTTTTAGCAAGCCACAGCAGGCATGATAATTGTCCAAGTTATCCCCAGCTTCTTTGGTCTTTGGTCATCAGACATCCGGCATTCACGGCCCAAGTATGGTCTCCTGATCATTCAGCACTCGGTTTACGGCTACTCTACTACCTCTACATTCTGGCCACCGGCGACGCGGTAAAATTTCACTGCCTCTTGTTCGATATGAATGTAAGCGAACTGATGGCCGTTCGTGTACCTGATTTTTTATGGCACAGATTCCAAAGATTATTGTCACCCGTTATATACTTGGGGTCAAAGTCTGACCTGAAAATAACGGAATGATACGTTCGTGTGGTCCTATGGACTGCTAAACTCGTAGTATCTGGATTCCTGGTGAAATTACTCTCTGCTGTAAAATATCAACGTCAGCAGGTATCTTGTCGGTCTTCAAAGGTGTGCGAGTCATTTCTCAAATGTTTCTTTACCGTTTTACTGCTTGTTGCATAAGAGCGCTTCCGCGTCTGACGCTTTCAGCAGAGTCGACCTGCATGAGGTTATCTCATTCCAAGTTGCCGTTGGATACCTGAACTTCCTTGGATGTTGTATTGAAAAATGCCGCGGAGACATGCGAGTCGCGTTACGACACCATTGAAAGATCATTTGACAATCTTTGTTGAGCATCTCGTGTATACGAGCCACTTTGCGCCGAACGCCATGAGGGCTCGGCAATAGGATCCTTTACACATGTTCCGACTTGAACCTTAGACATCACACGATCTTACCGTGTCATAACATTATGGACTATGTGTAGGATTCACCCCTGAGTCCTACGGGACCGCGTTACCCACCCCTCCACTATTATTCCTTCGAAGGTGCTTCCAGGCATCCTCGCCTTCATGTCTTGCAATACTTACTTTTTATTGGTCAAATCAGTCAAAGACACGCCAAATGGGGCATATCATCTGAAGGTCGTGGCATGTACACGTTATACATTCAGTTGAGAAATACAGTTATAGACGCTTTATCTATTCTTACACTCGTCGTGCACTCTATCCTTCTATAGCCCCTTCTTCACATGAGAGTCGACGAGCGTTGAGATTCAACTCTAGATTCCATACTTGCCGTTTCTTAATGTGGAAACGGTCATCCACGGAGCGAATTTCGCCCGCCCTGCAGAATGGATCTATAGATCCGTTATGAAGCAGGAGCTGCATGCCGCTTAGATGATATCGGGGCGTATCGATGTTTTCCGATGCTGTGAGGTCCTAGTCAAACACCCCTCTCAGAATATAAAAGCTACAATCCATAAGAGTTCCTCCAAAACGCGTCCCAGGTCTTCAGAGACACGCTCTGTTCTCCCAACTCGAGATATGACATTTTCATTGAACCAATTCCTTCTCCCTGACCTCTTGGCTACCTGCTCCTTGGATGGGGGGGTCAATCCTCACTATGAGAAAGGAGCAGCTGAATCCCGTACATGGGTGAATAGCTACGACGTCTTCACCGACAGAAAACGCGCCTTTTTTGTGCTAGGATCAAACGAGCTGCTGGTCTCTCACGTCTACAATTATGCGGATTTTGAACAATTCAGGACCTGTTGTGACTTCGTGAGCAGAGTTCAAACAGC
Organism: Termitomyces sp. T70a; assembly: GCA_017657195.1. Classification (NCBI taxonomy): domain Eukaryota; kingdom Fungi; phylum Basidiomycota; class Agaricomycetes; order Agaricales; family Lyophyllaceae; genus Termitomyces; species Termitomyces sp. T70a. The sequence continues at coordinate 26,549 of JAGGAT010000020.1, forward strand.
AGTCAAGTATTATTTTTCTGACACTCACGTTAAATCGTTAGGTTAATCTACTCTTCGTCTTTGATGAAATCAGCGACGAGCAAACCGGAAAAGATGCCCTCTCGACAGGCAATATCTTCCTGAATGCTATGAGGTATTCTGACTGGGACGATCGCTCCCTCTTTTCCCAGATGACCAAAGAGTTGGTGTCCCACCTCTTGATTGACCCATATTGACCCAAGGATTACAGTTTTCGCTCGCGTCTCGTCGGCAGTTATGGCCCCAAAGCAAAAACTCGCTTTCTCAGAAATTGGGAGACTTACTGCGCTTCTGTCATTACCGAAGCTGAACTCCGCGAACAAGGGAAGGTTCTTGACGTGGATGCATTTGTTGCACTACGCCGTGAAAATAGTGCTGTTCGGCTTTGTTTTTCCCTCATAGAGTACTGTTTTGGAATAGATCTTCCCGATGAGGTCTTCGAACATCCCATATTCCTAGAAATTTACTGGGCCGCAGCTGATTTAGTTTGCTGGTCGAATGTAAGACTCCTTAGTAACTCTCAAGGAGTAATGAAGTTACTCACAGCTCTTCGTTCTAGGATATATACTCATACGACATGGAGCAAAGCAGAGGAATCAGCGGAAACAACATTATTACGGTCCTTATGACAAATAGCCATTTGACACTACAAGAGGCCTCGGACCACGTCGGGGCCCATTGCAAGGAGCTCATGGATCTTTTTGTCTCAGCACAAGCTCGCCTCCCGTCCTGGGGTATATCCATAGATTCCGAGGTAGCGCGATACATACATGGATTAGGTTGTTGGGTCAAAGGGAACCTCGAGTAAGTTCCTATTCACAGAAAAAACCAGTCCTTTTTCACTCCTCCTGGCTTAGCTGGAGCTTTGAGACTCAGCGTTACTTCGGCGTGCAACACTTGGTAGTCAAAGAGACTCTTCTGGTTACCCTTCGACCAAGCGAACGACCCGAGGAGCTTGACAGCGACTCGGACATCGAGTAGAACGCTCCTCGCATCTCGGCAACAATTTCATCTCGTTTCGAAGTAGTCATGTGCATGTTTTTGCGTGTTCGTTTATCCGTCCACCTTTTCCATTATTTGCTCGCCACATATGTATTATTATATTTATGATCTTATCCGTCAGTCGACATCCCGTGTATTTTTGGCCCAGATTTTTGTCTTACTTTACAACTAATCATACATACTTCTCTACATCTAATACGCCTAATGCATACTTCGAAGCAAGAGATTCAGTTTCCGATATGTGCATACCGCAAGTGTGCCTAATCTTGATGCTACGATCAAACTCGATCAGATTGGAGTTGTAGATCAGGGTCACAGAAGTTTTGTCACGACTGATTTGGAACGTTCGACGCCCCAAACAAGTGACGTCAAGTGTAGAGAGTCGATTTCTCTTGAGTCTTCCAATTACCATGTAGGAATTACTATGTATGTAAGAAGATAGAAAGGCAGGTGTACCGGTTTCGGACTGCACGAGGCAAGAATGTTCCACGGAAGAAGGATTAAGTATGCTCACGATCAGCAGAATTGATTCAAGGTTCGCGTAGGACGACAGCCTGCCGCAATATACTAATAGTACAGGACGAAATATATACCTATATTTTATACAACATCGCAAAGGTCAATCTAACTTTTGAATATACTGTGAGGCAAAGTTTACGTGTTTCCTGACTTCAAACGTATAACCAACGCCCGAGGCTCTCAGCCCACGAAGGGAGGTCGGAGATCGAGCTCATCTCAAACGATGGACGGAGCGGCTCAAGGACCCCAGCGGCACTGTTCACATTCAGGAGATATGAAGCCTCGTCACCAGGATTAGGTGTTTCTGGAGGAGTAATCTGGCCAGGGACCTCAAAGGCTCGACGAGCAGCAACAGTTCTACGATTGTAATGACAGTCAGATGGTGACAGGATCCCGAGTCCACTGCCTCCCACAGATGTGAGATATGGCTGAAAGCCTTCGTGAATCAGTCCGTCTATCAGATTTTGGAGGTCTTGTGCCTCGAAATCTGGGGTGAATGTTCCATTATGAGATCGGTGCCCGTGCGGAGTGAACATCTATACGTACCATCCGGCACCAAAGTGACCGCGCAACCTCCTCCGCCGGCCCCAGTGAGTTTGGTAGCCAGTTGATAAGGTTCCGCGGCTGTTATTCTCCTAATAAGCTCCAACGATGGATGCGAAACGCCCAGAGTAACAAGGTGACCGTGATTTTCATGGATAAGGGACTACATAATATGCGAGATTCAGCTGCCACATATAAACTGAGAGCAGGCGGCAGTAGAGCAGCTTACCGATAGAGTGGATAACAATGCCTTACGGGGCATCTCTGGATCCGCCAAAGCTCTCCTGGCTTCGTCACTGATACTCTGGATAGTGTTCAAAATGCCATTAACCAACCCGGGTTCCTAATACATCAGGTCAGCACTCAACTCTTCGGTAATTCCGCTGCCGCGAGAGGTGTTTACCTTAGTTTTTTTCTCACCAACACCGGCAACGAGCTTCTTGGTATCTCGCGGGACCTTAGAATTGGTCAATAGGAATCTCAGTGACTTGAATCTAGGGAGTCGATGGTCCGTGAAGTCAGGCACAGAACCTTGATCTACTTAACAGAACAGCTTACCCCTGTATGGATTCCATGCCACTTTGCATCCCAAATCCAGGACGTGTGTAAGCTAAGGCGCCACCAAATACAGAGACGCTATTGTCTACGCCACTAGGATTACCGTGTAGAATTTTCTCGGCAACAAATGCCCACCGGTTGACTTCCTCGGCCAGGGCTTGCGGAAGGGCGCGGCGACCTTGGTGGGATACATGAATATGGCGTTTGCTCGGTGAAGTTGGCACCGGAGCAGAAATAGTAATGCGACTATGCAACAGTAAAAGAGCAGTTGCCGCGCAGGCTGAAAAAGAGGCTGAAGACCCGAGGCCAGCACCAACAGGTAGCGTTGATCGCGCGGTGAAGTTGATCGACGGACTGGAATCATACTAAGTAATTAGAAAGGACCGCGGAAGCTTAGACGGAACGTACCGCCGCCCTGCTTCTGAAAGAATCAGGTACAGGTATAGAAACGCCAGAGATGCAGCGAAGGCAGTGCGTTTGCCCTCGAGCTCTTTCAAAGGTCCTTCACTAATTGCAACGATCAACTTCTGATCGAGGGCCTCCGGGTGTTTATCGTTCGCAGTTATAGGGGTTACCACATCCCACGGCAATGCTTCAATGTCCCATTCGTAATAGAAACCTTCAATATCATGGAAATGGACTGAGAGTTTTCCGTCGTTTCTAGGAGTCGTGAGGCCATAGCACCGAAGGTCTACGGCTGCAGCGATGGCAGTCTATTGAGGAGAATCAGCACATATGCAAAGGCACCAGGGCAAAGAATACAAGTCCTCAGAGATTCCATCCCTGGACTCAAGAATGAGTTGGTAGCCAAGGCAACTTACCACTCCATGGACCACAGCATGCTCTCCAAACAGGATGACTTTTCCAGGTGCGCTCACTAGCCACTCCTTGTCCACGACAAACTCGAGTTCGAGGCTCTTTATAGCACGAGCAATCGTCCCATCAGCCTCTGATCTATGAACCCGGACGTATCGATTCTGTGAAACGTCATATTCGACAGCGCCCGCATCGACAAGAGCACGTTCAAGGTCATCAAGAAGATCATGCACATCTTCAATGCCAACACATAACCGTATCAGGTCCTCAGGCAATCCCCGAGCAGCCCGAGTAGCAGCGTCAATAGAAGCATGTCTGCTCAAGCAGTTAGTGAACAACGCCGGTAAGCCATAGGTCTTATACTCACGACATGACACAAGGCATGCTGATCAGGCTGTTTACACAGCCAAAGCTAACACTTATGCCCCAAAGTCTGGTCCCTCCGACGATACGCTCACTCAGCTCCTTGTTTCCGGTTTCGAAGCTAAGGACTGCTCCATACCCATCAGCAATGCGTTCATGAATTTCGCGTCCCGGGTGATCAGCGAGCCCCGGGTAGCTCACGTGGAACCCGAGATTGTTAAGGTAGTTGGCAACAACACTAGCAGTGGCCTGCTGGCGATCCATGCGCAGAGCTAATGTCTTAATTCCGCGGAGAAGAAGGAACGAGTCAATGGGAGTGAGGGCATTGCCTATGGCGTTTATAGTGAAAGCCAACTGCTACATAGCCATTTAAGATGAGTATCAGGTGAAACGACGAAATTACCCTTAACATACTTTGGCTAAATCGTCACGATTGCATGTTATGGCACCGGCCATGAGGTCATGGTGTCCACTAAGGTATTTTGTGGCGCTATCGTACACGATATCTACACCGTGTTCCAAAGGCCGTTGCAAATACGGACTCATCATGGTGTTATCCACAACGATGATGGCATTCGGTGCACGTTCCTTCACATCCTTGCTAATGGATGCAAGGTCTACAATTTTGATTAAAGGGTTCGTTGGAGATTCGAGAAGCACCATAGCCGTTTTGGTCGGGTGGATAAACTTATGCAGTGCTTCGGGAACAGTGGTATCGACGTGGTGGACGGTTACATTGACATGGGTCCGAATATAGGCAAGCAGTCGGTTAGTGCCTCCGTATAAGTCATCACCTGCGATGACTTCATCCCCGGGTTTAAGGATACGCAGAATAACGTCAAGTGCAGCCATTCCAGACGAAACGACGAATGCATATTCTGCCGAAGATATTTTGGCAATGTGGTGCTCTATGCTACACGTCAGGCCCTGGTACAAGTAGATTTGCAGGTATCATACATACCAAGATGGCTACGAGTCGGGTTACCGCTCCTGGTGTAATCGTATCCATTACCGATCCCTTTGAAGGTGGCCGTTTGATAGATAGGTACAGAACTACTTCCGTACTGATCTTTCATGTCTGGATTCTCTACCGTCGCACATAGTGTTGGAAACCGGTACGGTTTCCTTGGCCTCATAGGTGACTCAGGTTCTGGAGTGGGCAGGTCATGAACAGGTAATTTAGAGGCCGGTTTAGAGTTGCTAGAAAGATCCATCTAGTGCCGAACACAGTGGTCGAACAAGATTCGGTGGCTGATAGAGAGGAAACCGGCGAACGCGTGGAGAATGTCGGTGGATGGGAGGAAGTCAAAATTGATACGGTAACGACGATGGCCTGAGATGATGGGATGGCGTGCTCAACTTCCGGTCGGCCGATCAACATTTACATATATGCCACCAAAGCGAACAAGAGACCAGCGTAAGGATTTCCTAGACGGCTCTTCATTTGCTCTCTCACTTGAGGTTGATAATTATTTTTTGAATGTAGATGCTCGCCTGGTCAACAATGTAGCCGCTGTTGGCCTCGCACCCGAGGTCATCGCTCAACGGACTAAACGGCATTTGGAGGAACTCGAGGTATAGTTGGTAACTTATGTGGTACTTCTTTCAACCAAACTTATACTAACGAAGCGCTCTAACTATTCTGAACCCACTCTTCTGGCCGGCGAAGATGATGAGGAAGGAGGCAAATCTGCTAAAAGTCGCGCACGGCAGACCATCTCCGACAAACGCAACCTCAATATTGCAGGCACGTCCGCGGCAGCCAAAAAGAAGAAATCGACAATGAATGTTAGAACCGCGTTGCTTTACCGCAAGAATCTCGCGACTCTCATAGATGAATCAGTGAGAACGGCACACTTCTAGGCTGAGCGAGCCTTTACAACATGTTGTACAGAACATTGCTTCCCTTCCCACAACGGTCCCAACATATTTGACAGCTGTAACAGCGTCATCTCCATATCCCCCGCGGAGTTTATGCTCGGTTTGTGGGTACTGGGGTGTGTACAAATGCCGGAAATGCGACATGCCTTACTGCGACCGAGATTGTGAAGGTGTACACACTGAAACTCGTTGCGAAAAAAGGTTGGTATGAAACCAACAAGATTGTACTTGAGAGCACATCTAAATGTATGTTAATCATCGAGATGATACCAAGATTTCAGTATTCTTGGAATTTGTAGGGAATGAATGACTCTGGAACCTGTGACATTTTCATCGTAGGGCTTCCATTCCTTTTATTCAACTGACACTATATATACACAGAAAAGAACATTACGATGGAACCCGAGCTGAGTTGTACAAAATGATCCCAAAGCAATGTCAAGCGCAGCTACTTAGACGAGTTTTGCCAAACTGACAGTGTTCTTGGTGACATCCGTCGAGAAGTATGCGTTCTTCAAGAACACATCTCCAACGAGCCATTCTGTCGCACCTCCAATTTGTCCCGCTGATATGCCCGAAATGCAGTCGCCCGTGGGATCGTTAGGATCCACTGGTTGGAACGCAATATCCCTCGGGTCGATTGCGAACGAAGTATTACCGAATGACAAGGCAACGCTAGCGTTGGAAGTACAAGGGACGGTGAACGTGCCCTGGCCGACATCTTGTGCACCCTCGATGAGCGAGTGAACAGCAGCAGCGTCATTGGGGGGGGCAACAATAAGGGTTGTGCCAGTGTCAAGGATAGCAGTGCGACCCTGCAATCCGGCGTCCTGTCCATCGACGGTAACAGCATCCATATCACCTTCCCAGAAACCCTGCTGATTGACGTTGTCAAATGAGACAAGAGTGTTGTCGTCGAACTTGGTGGTGTCGAGGCCGCTTGAAAAAAAATCGTTAGATGATGCTTGGATCTGTGATGCAAATGCGGTCCACACATACCCAAACGTGATTTCGCCGTCGTTTAAGTTATCGGCAAGACGAGATATCTTGAACGAAGTGATAGCATCTGGGACTAAACCTTGCTTTGCCAATGCTTCAATCGGCGTCAGAGTTTGTTGTTCAGAAAGTGTCTGAGCACCAGGTCGATATTCCGAGGCAAGGAGAGTCTATCTTATGTGCGTACCGATTTTGCCAGTCCCATTAGACCATCAAAAGGAGTGGAATCGCCGGAAAAATCAACACTCTCGATTAGCGCAACACCGAAGGTATGTGTCTTGAGTGCCAGGCCAGCTATTGAAACATCGTCCGTCACGATGTCACCTTGGACTTCACCAGTTCCGTATGTTACTTGAAACTGCTTGTTGGTATCAACGAAAGAACTTGAAGATTGGGACCCAAGTAACTTGTGGTTACCCTAGAATGGAATACCGAAGGTCAGTTTTCCATAAGATGCCCCAATTAACACTCGTAACATACACAATCTCCACCATCCTCAGACTGGCACTGCTCACTGCCGACCCAAAAATCGGCCGATCCAGAATCCATGAGGATCAAGAAATCCTGAGGAGGTGTACCAATCTGAACAGTTGCAAGGTACCCAACATCGTTACCCCTTCATGTAAAATGTAAGTCTTCAGAAATGAAATAAATCTGCCAAAAGGACCTACTCGATGTCAAGACCAAGAGAGTTATTAGCGGTGGGTGCATTTGCATTGGTGACTGAGTCAAGAGCAGCTGCGCTAGATGGACGGATTCATGTAAAATGATGGATGGGCGGAACTGAAAGACTCCACATACCCAGCGTTGCCCGTGGCAGCGCTTCCATCATTTCTCACCTTGTCCTGGTTCCCGTGCACATGCTGATTTTGCTTCACAGCTAACAAAGTATCCAAACCAGCTTTCTTTGCTGCCTTGGCTGACTTAGGAACACCTTGCCGATTATAACGCCTCTCAAGGTCCCCATGTTCGCTTTCCCGTTTATGTTTAGGGAAGCCCGAGAAACGGTTGTAGCGCTTATGTAGGCCCTCCTCGCCTTCGATGGTGAGGATGCGTTTGCGGAGGTTTTCGTGCAGCTCTTCACGGGAAGGCTCACGACGGCCAGTCATGCGCGCATAGCGACGGTAGCTGCGGTTGACGTTTTGTTGATGGGCCTTGAATGAGAAAATAGGTTTTCAGTTGGATACAATGATGAGACCAAAATAGACTCACGATCAAAGGGTGGGCAGTGGACCGTTGTCCAAGTCGTTTGAGTGGAAGGGTGACCAGACCCTTGGACTCAGAGACAGGATTCGGGGTAGGAAGGGCAGTGACAGAAAGGGCAAGGAGGAGAATCGAAAGAAGCGTGGGGAAACGCATGTTGTTTGCGTGGATCAGTGAGAAAACAACTCTTGGGAACGTAAGTTCAATTCAAATGTCAGAAAGAAAGATAGATGGAATGCGGAAGAAAAGGAATTTGAGGGGGACCAGAGCCCAGCCTGTACAGAGAGAAAGAAAAGGGGAGAAAAAGATAATTGTCCTTGTGGTCGTGATGCCTTATATATTGTAACGGCCGTCTCCAGCCGGAGTCCTCACCCCATCAGCCAGTGACAGCTTTGCCGATCAAGAGACTGGTTGTTGGTTGCCTGGCATGAAGGACTTTTGATGATTGTGTGATAGTGAGAAGCGCATACGAAAGCAGAGCCTGCTGTTTTGTACAGAGCATGTTTGGAGTTTTGATTATATCCGTCATTCTTCCTCATCAAGCCTGTGAACCATGAGTTCATTTTGATGCCAACTGCGATCATGGTATGTAACTGGGCAACCTCATCAGATGACAACTGGGTATACAAACAGGATGAACTCAACCTCGTATAGCTGGTAACCAAGGTATCGTGAGAATGGGCGGTGAGGAAAAATGAAGATGATATTTGCGTAGTACAGATGGGAACGAATGGTATCTACAACCTTGACCGCGCAGCAGCATCTTCAATGGTAGCATTAACGACCCTGATGTCCTGTCCGATGGTAGCCAATGTATCGCGATATAGGTCAGACTAAGAAGTCGCAGAGTCAGTAAACATAGACTCTGACTCTGGAATCTTATACCTTGATCAATCCCCAGACACCGCTTTGGGCATTGACACTGAACTTGTCAGCAACTTCCTCGGCCTTCGCAAGAATGTCAGCTGTTGTCCCTACGACCAAATGATCCAGAAGTCCATCATCATATGCCTCCTTAGCCGTGAAACGATGACCTTCAAGCGCAATCTTGCGTTGCAAGCGGAGATTCCCAACTTTGGCACGCAAGATACCAGCAAATGACAACGGCCACACCGCACCAAAGTGGACCTTGCGGGCCAAATAAGTATCACTCTCAGGACTCGATATCCGTAATCACCTCGTTCATGCACAGCCATGCATTACGTTGACTTCCATCAGTCATGACGCGATAGTCGCAGACCAGCGCTAACATGAAACCGCCCGCATAGCAATGGCCGTTAATTGCAGCTATTGTGGGAACTGAAATCTGGGTTACTAGTTAAGGAATGGGTCCAAAGTTTTAGCACTTGCTTGGGAATGTCAATAGACGAACTAAAAGAGGGTTGAAGGTGACTAGAGAATTAAATCTATGAAAAGAGTCCAGGGCGCAATCAAAACTAGTGCATGCTTACCCGGAAAGAAATTCGGATTAGAAATTACGTTCGGGAGATCAAGACCTAGTGCTACGTCAATACAAGGCTCTGGAGAATGTGCAAAGAACCCACCATTGCTGAAGAACTTGTCCTGGCTCCTTTTTCCGACAATTATCAGGGCGCCTTTACCACCGCTCTTGTCCTTTTCTTTCTGAGCAGTTCTCCACCCGTCGCGCCAGTCACGTTCAACCGTGTCAAGTGCTGGCTTAAGTCCTCGATCAATGAGGTCGGCGGTCAGGCGGCTGTCAGTTCCATTGTGGAGCTCGATGATCCACAGGGTGGGTTTGGCTGACGTATTTCGAGTAGAAATCAAGTAGACAAGTAATCAAGTATTGACTTACGGCGGGTCAAAGTGATCAGAGGACCGTCAGCAGGGAGACTCAGGGGATACGACATGTGTTCACTTTGGGGGCTCGAGGTCACGGACCCACTCTATAGGTTTTGGTAAGGCATGTGATTGGCCGCCTAAGGGAAACGCCGGACGCGTATGATTATTACAGAGAAGCGAAGAGTTCCTCAGTTCCACCAGACATAGCACACTAGCCAACCGTGAGTGACTTACAATACTCAAATGCTCATAGTATGCAATGGTCACCACAACGACAAAAGGTAAACAAACAGTGTACAAATAAAAAGTCCTTCGCAACTACGACGATGAGCTTGAACCAACTCAGGGCTGAGGAAATCAAAGGTTTTTCTGTTCTTCCTATCGGTTGACATAACTTGACTGACGCTGTCATCAGCCAAATTTGAGGAGCGTGACGCTCACATCCGGGAATCGTGGGTGCGTGCCATGGAGGCGCGCCTCGTTCGGGATGAGCTTGAAAAGTGCCAGAAGGGAGAGGGTGTTAACCACTATGAAAATTGCAAGTGGCTTTCAGAAAAGTACCTCACCATGCTCCGCGAAAACAAGGTACGTTGTGCAGTTACGACTTTGCTTACGTTCAATGACGACGCGGAAACGCAGGTTCAAGGGTACAAACACATAGACATTTAGTAGAGAACGGAAGGTCTGGCGCTGCGAGTCGACCGTTCCTTACATCTGCAGTTACCTACCCATGTTTGGCTTTCATACTGGGCTCAGAGCTTTTACAGATAAGGAAACTAATATAGGTTGGTATTGATCGTGTACTTTCTAGGTGGTATCATACATACAACTGACTTGTCCTCGTGGACATTGGATTCGGACACTGTTCGTTAGTCACACGGGTAGACCCTCCGAGATTCAGGAAGAAACGAAATATTGGACAAATCCCGCAGTCACCGCGACAACAGTGACTACAATCACTGTTATGCTTGAATGATTCAAGATTGCGTTCGACGGCCTGAAAACAATATCAAATGGTGTACAGAAATGCATCTATTTAACTCACTGGGGTGTGGTGGATGGGGAAAATTGGACAGGAGATGATGATCCGGAAATACTCGAAGATGAGTTTTGACTCTGACCAGATATGTTCCCGACAGACGCGGATGAATTCATTGCGCGTGTCGTATTTCCTTGCAGTGTCCAGGATACGCCTCCCAAAACATGGGACAAGAACATTTCATCCTACGTTTCCAATTTTCGTTAACCTAGAGATCACTAATGGAATGACGCAACCAACCTGCCAGGTTTCGTTCAGGTGACCAAGGCTGGTATAAAAACTCCGTCCTGCAAGATTCTGCTTATTGGGAGTGGCGCCACTACCATGAAGTTGGTACCATGCTGAAACGCGAGGGTGTGAGAATCTTTGCAAAGGAAAAGGGGGATGGTAGTACCAAGGGGATGAGGCGTTCCTTGGTTGAATTTCCGAGTTCCATTGTCTTTTAAAACACACTGAATCGCAATTCAAGAGGAGTCGTCTCTAGCGCACCAATGTAGCTGGATTCATTTGCAGCAAGTAGAATAACTGCACCAATTGCTCTGGGGTCTGACTTGAAGTTGTACCTGTTGCACGAAGTTGGTATACGCACAATAGCCATTGCCTGTACTAACATTTCGTCACGCACGTGCCACTGTGCAGGGAGCATGCTGGTACTGGGATGCTCGTTGTTCAATACATCAACAATCTGGTTAATTATTACATTGCGCGTCGTGGTGAGCGAACCTCGGGTGTAGGGGATTCTATCACTCACAGCGTCCTGTAACTCCGGGTGGTAGTCGAAGTAGGCACCTGTAGCAGCCATTTCAATAGAGCGGGCCACCACAAGATATGAATCTATGGTGTACCAATCTCGCGGCCATAAAACGTGGTATTGACCAGGGAATCAGAAGACGAGTGTATTCCTATAAAGTTGCCGCCTCGGTTGAGATACGTTTGAAAGGCAGCCTTTCCCGCGTCATCCAAAACTGTAGTATTGATTTCCCATAATTGAGTGCTGTAATCATGAACCATTGCAAAAAAAACGCACTTTCACCGGTTGTACTCAGAAATAGGAGCGCATCATACCGGCTGAGATTTTCTACTGTAAACCGCATCTTATCTTCTGTAGAATCAAATTCAACATTAATTGCAGAGCCATGCTCTTTAAGTGCAGCGATTGCAGTGGGAATAGAATCGTGTCGGAAGCCTGCTGTGGCAGAGTAAATTAGGACCCGCGCGGGTTGCGTCTGAGCCATAACAAATGACAGGAACAGGGGAATCAGGAGGTAAAGCGGCGAAGATAGGCTAAACATCGACGTAATTTCCCAATGGAAGGGAGAGCCAAGAATTCAATTGCAAGGTTTAAAACTTGGAAAATTGTTGGAGTCGGCCAGTGGGAAAAGGAGGTGACAGGATCGCTTGTGATCAGGCCGGGCCCAGGAATGACAAAGTTGATATTATGACAGTCAGTATGCTGGAAGCGGCATGTGTAAGCCTGCAATTTGCAGCAGTTACACATACCTTGGAACTGTAGGATTCGTTCCCTACTGTGACTACTGTTACATACATACCATGGAACTTTGTACGTAGAACCAGGTGTCGAAATCATTTAATTCATACAAGTGCCTTTTATAAGCTGTAAAGGCCGCTGTGGTCTGGTTCCACTGGCCCTCTTTACGGGTTGTTATCGATCGTCCGTCATTGAAATGGGTATGATTAGCATTAGTAGGGAATATGTAGACGATGAAAACCCTAATGAGTAATAATGGGCAATGTAGTACTTGAAATTATGGCAGGTAGTGTATATGCTGGGGTTTGGGATAGTGATGCAGAGCACCGACATGAAGGAGTGTAGATAAACGGTAGTGTAGATATTCACCTATTGCGGAGTGCACTCAGGCTGATGTCCGTCGTCGTTATAATCATCACCATCCTCCTCATCTTCCCAGTCATCTTCATCATCGCCAAACTGGTGTGAAAACTGGTCAAAGAAGGCTTGACCGGCTGGGGAAGACCCAGTACGCACATCCATAATATCACTCTCCTCAAATTTGGCCTCCGTCACGACGTCCGGAAGCGGCTCTGGGTTTTTCCGTTTCGGCGGCAGTAATAACTCAAGGACCTAGTGGGATTGTTAAGATTCAAGATGCGAGGGATAGTATGTGAGGTACTTTTTGGTCAATCTTCTTAAGCCATTCATTGTCAGGCATCTCTATGGTGATAATGACGTAAAGATCGCCTTTCTCGTCTGGCCGTTTGTGTATGGGCATGCCTTCACCGCGTAGAACTATTGATTCTTCGGATTTCAGTACCTTGCCAGGAGGACTGGTGACTTCGATGCCTCGACCGTCCAGGTGTGTGAGGAGAATACGGGAGAATCCGAACAGAGCTTCCGAGAGGGTGACTTTGACATGCGTCAGGAGATCGTTACCTGAACGTTCAAATGAATCGTGGGGGAGTACTTTGAGGTCAAACACGACGTCGCCGGCAGGGACACCAGGCTAGTCTCATAGATTGGCAAGGCATGATACAATGATTACAGGGCCTCACCTGCTCATCCCCAGCGCCAGCAAGCACGATCCTTTGTCCATTTGCCATTCCTTTCTCAATGACTATCTCTTGACGTTTCTTCTCGGTGACAGTCTTCTCGCCCTTGCACTTCCTGCACCTGAGGAATTGTGAGTTGATGCTGTGTGCAAAACTATGCCAAGACTTACCTCTCCTTTTCTTTAAACTTCTCACCATTACCATGACAGGAAGTACACATTACTCTCGAAGAACCCAAACGAGATGGCGATATCTATGGCAGGATGGAGTCACATTAGAGCTGCGCGTGAGGTATGATACCGACCTGTGTGTGCACGATGGTGAATCCTTTTCCATCACAATCAACGCACTTCCTGGGCTTCGCATTACCTTTCCCACCCGAGCTAAGATCATAAATACTCCATTGTCGAGAGATGTGCAAGTGCAGCTGCTCACCCATGACAATGACCACAAAGTGCTTCTCTCTCCATGTTCATCTTAACAGTTTTTCCGTTATATAAATCCTCGAGTGTCACCTCGTGTGGGATGATTTCTGGTCCCCGTCCTCGTCTACTCCCTGGTCCTGCAGGATCGAAAAACAGGCCTTCTGATGCGAAAAACTGAGCAAATATATCTGCTGTATCAAAGGCCGGACCGCCACCACCTCGTCCAGTCAAGCCATCCATGCCCCGTTCATCATAGATAGCCCGGGATTGGGGATCATTTAGGACTTCGTAGCTAGATCGGGGTGTTAGCCGGCGCTGGGAAACAAACACAAGAGCATGTACGCAGATGCCATCTCTTGGAATCTTTGATGAGCTTGAGGGTCATTGGGGTTTTTATCCTATTGCGTTCATTTGTAGATGATTTCAAATGCGCAAGGCACGACACATACTGGGTGGTGTTCTTTCGCCTGATGATACCTCAGTAATAATAAATGTGATTGGGGGTGGATGTCTACCTTTCTCATATAGGCCTTCCTTATTTCGGCTTTAAAGAAGATGAGCAACGTCTTTCCTGGAATTCGAGATTTCAGTACCTTCGCTCGCAAACGGAGAAACGCCTAGAACGTCGTACAGCTCTGTCTCAACGGCCACTGAGTAAGAGAGATGTTAGAACATTATAATTACAGATTGATATCCAGCCATTCACTTATTGACACTTTTGATGTCGAGGAGAATAAACCTGGAGGCGAGCCTAAAACGCGTGATCCACGAGGTGAGCCACAAGGCGTGAAGTTTTTTTCAGTCGGAGCCACAAATTCTCCAGAATTCTTTTTCAGCTTGCAAATTTTGGCCGATCATATCTTTTTCTTATTCAAACATCTCGCTGTAAGTGTTCTCATATCAAATTTCTTCCATGATGTTCCAAATCATTTATCTACATTGTCCGACTGGAATTATCCAGCTATGACGATCAGTTCTACTGAAATTAATCTCTCATTCTTCAAGTTCACGCGCCTTTCAGACACTGACCCCGTTTCCCTTAGGTATGTTGTGTTCTCTCCTGGGGTTGTAATTCTGTCTGTATCGAGGAGAATGTACAATCCAGTTGCATAGTACATCGCTGTGAAAACCCTGATAGACTTGTGTTCAGCGCTCCACCGAATAATGAACTTCTACTTCGAAGCTGCTCAAACGCTCGGTCGTCTGGATTCCAAGCAGGGCTCCATTAAGGGTGTCCTCGCGACTCTTCCTGAGAAAAACCGCAAGAGAACGGCTGCTCTTGTGATTGAGACACTTAAATGTAGGGTTGGAGGAATCTCTCGATTATGAAACGTCTTTGAAATCGTCGATTTCAGACAAAGCGGTCTTGATTGATATCATACATCACACGAAACTCCTGAAAGAGGAGCGAAAAAAGATAACCTCCCTCAATCTTGCTCTTGTTTTGGTTCATGATTTGTTGCTATCTGGGGGCATCCAGGCAGGGGATGGTCCAGTGAAACAGGCAATACTCCGCCATAAGACCCGCTTGCACAGCGAGCTCCAGAAGATCAAGATAAGGAGAGGCGTCAAGACGAATAATGAATTGGCACAAACTGGTGACCAGAGGTCAGGTGCGTCCTTTTGAGTCTTTTGAACACGTCACCTCTATTTATCGCCGTCTGACAGCTCTCATACCGCGTTATGTTCGAGTCAATACGTTGGCTTGGTCCACAGATCAAGCTATTGAGTCATTCATATCTCGAGGCTTCACTGCCTCGGACCCCTTTGAATCCAAGTAGGTTTCTAACCTGGTTTCACCCTGTGGTTGTCCCTTACATTCTGTTTTATGTAATTAGAACCGGTTTCGTGAGAGATGAACACATACCTAATCTTCTGAGGTTCTCGCCTCAGGCTACCTTCCACGAGGACCCGTTTTACACGGCTGGGAAAATTATCCTCCAGGACAAGGCCTCATGTTTCTCTGCGGCAGTTCTAGCACCACCTGCCACTGACAGCACTTTCGTTATCGATGCCACGTCTGCGCCGGGCAATAAAACATCCCATATCAGTGCCTTGATGCAGAATAAAGGAAAGGCCAGTAAGGTCGGCACAGAAGTAACGACACTAAGGTGTTCATTGTTCCTAATCTAGCTATTTGCATTTGAGCGAGATAAGAAGAGGTTCACAACGCTTACGACAATGTTGTCCAGAGCTGGCTGCAGAAATGTCGAGCCAATAAACGCTGATTTCCTGACAGTCGATCCATTAGACCCCAAATACACACGAGTCACCCATATGTCAGTTGCCCGAATTCAAACCACGTGTAGCGTCGGACTAATCCAGAATAATGGTAGACTTCTCGACCCTTCCTGCAGCGGATCCGGAATCGTGAATCGACTGGACTATCTTATCGAGACAGGTATACGCGCCCTTTCTTCCTTTACATGATCCTGGAGAGTGTGTCTGTATCTAGATATTGAAGCTGACGGCGACCAAGAAGATCGTCTCAAACGCCTGGCAAGTTTCCAAGTTATGATGGTGAAACACGCTATGCGATGCGAGTCCATTTCCTCATATTAATGGTTGGCGCTAATGGTTTAAGGGGTTTAGTCCCGGGTGTGCAAAAGATAGTGTATTCAACGTGCAGCATACATGCAACGGAAAATGAACACGTTGTACTCGAATCCCTCCAATCGGAGGAGGCAAGAGCAGGGTCATTTTCCTTAGCAAGTCCGGATGAAGTTCTGCCACAATGGCCACGCCGAGGTTTACCAGAGCAGATGGAACATCCGAGTATGTCGCCTCAATCGAGTTCTCACCTTGTCGCATTGTCTCAATGGAGTAGGTCAAGCGGCATCATTAGTACGATGTGCGCCAGGTGAAGACGCCACCAACGGTTTCTTTGTTTCCTGTTTTATCCGCGACCCAGCGTTTAGCGGAAAAAGGAAAGTCGATGCAATCGAGAGTGACGTCGATCATAATATGGATGTATCGCACAGGAAAAAGAAAAAGAAAAGAAAACGCACATCACCCAACCCTTCAACTGACACGGTTGAATGACGAAAATCTGAACGTGAATGGCTCTGGAGATTCAGATTGTTTATAGAGAAATTTGGATTTTACAAGGAGGACAGTAATTAATTACACAGAATCTTTGCTGCTTTCGTCAGTCGTCCAGACAAACTGCTGCGGGCGATTTATGTGAATACTTGCTGTCCGTTACCTCGATGTTCTCGACAGTAGTTGAGGGTACTCGAACATGATCGAAAGGGTACAGCTTCATGAAGTAGTAAAGAGTGAAGGCCTGTGAGATACGGCGCTACAGAGTGTTAGAGGTGAATACGGCAAATCAGAACGTGTTTCGATTAGCTGGTTTGTTGCTGGGCATATTGGCCTTGATAGTAGGATGCATAGTTGTAGTCTTGAGGTTGTTGATACCCTGCGGCACCGGAATAACCTGCCCACTGCCCTCCATAACCTCCTTGAGCACCGTATGTGGCCTGGGGTGGACGATAGCCACCTTGGACTTGCTGGTTGTTGTTCGCAGGTTGTATCCAAGATTCGGGGCGACGCCAAGGGGGGATATTCGAACCACCAGCTGTGATGTCGTGAGCCATGCCAGGTGCAGACCACGCGGAGCTAGCATCGGCACCAGATCCTCCTTCCCCAAGCTCTGCCATCAAACTCGCATATTCCGAATCGAATCCAGCTCTACCACCAGGGGGAGAGGGGCCGCTCGGAGGCAGAGGAGCGTTCGGGTCTTTATTTACGGTACAATCACGAGCCATGTGACCAGCACTACCGCAAACACGACATATAATGTTAGCGGTAAAGTTTCGCTGTTCCGGGCAGTCGTATTTGCGGTGCCCGACGCCGCCACAATTTTGACAGATTTGATTCTCATCGTCACGCAAGGTTCCATTGAGCGCTGCTAATTCCCGAAGTTGGTTGCGCTTATGATCATTTTGACCCTCGGGAGTGGAGGCAGCCTTGAAAGGATGTAAGTAGAGAACAGGTCGACATTATTCACCTCGATTCGCACCGTTTCTATAACCCTGTTAATCATTTTAACACATGCGGTCACCTTTTCTTCCGTGTCTGCTAGGACAAGACAATGAAGATCCTCCTCCGCGTCATCAGCATATTGATCCGGGCGAGCTTTCCCTTCTTTCACACTGCCTTTACCCCTGATGCTGATTTTAGCACCACTTTCGCGTTCCATCTTCTTCAAACTGTTGCCACGAGGACCGACAAGCAAGCCAAAGAAGTTAATTTCAGGAAATTCTTTGACTGGAATATAAACTTTGTCAGAGGGGCGTTGGGAGCGTTTTTGCTGGTGATATTCAACCGGAGGGCGGAAATTAGGATCGTTTTTCATAGCACGGTCAACGAGCCTGATGCGCTCGTCTTCAAGCTTTTTACGGTAGCGCACTTCACGAGTGTTTGTTCGGCGGCCATGAGCATCATAAGTAGGAGGAGGAGAAGGAGACCTTGACACCCACATGAGTATATGCACTACTCATGGTTACATGCAGAACATACCTTTCTCGTTCGGGAGGAACGAAGTCGTTCAATCTCAGTTTGCGATTGATCTCCTCCAAACGAAGGTGGATAGCATAATTGTCGAGCTGAGCTTGAGATACACCGGCGGCGGAAATAGCAGTGGGTAAACCAGGAATATCTGTCTTAGCATCTCCCCAGCGGCTACGTCTTTTGCGAGGGGCATTGGGGTCAACTGTGGTGAGTCATAAACAAGAAAAAGGGTCAGGGTTAGTAACATAGTCAGTATTAGCTGTAGAGTCAGGTGCCATCCTCCACGTTAAAATTACGCGAGCTGCAGAAAATTTCGAAAAATTGCGTGAAAGTTCTCCAAAAGCAACAACGGGAAGGCGATTGTAAGAAACATGCTCGAGAATGCTCCGCTTACCTTTAGCATCCCCGTTAGCCGGGGAATCCTCTCTACCACGTTTGCTATCATCGTTGTTCGCCGGACGCGGATACGCAGAAGGAGACGGTTGTGCAAGTTGAGGGGGAGCTATCTCCTCGGTAGGAGCAGGCCCGAAACGACGGCGTTGTCCAAGCGGCACTATTATCCGGAGAAAATGACATGGCGAACCCTGAGACGTCAAATTACATACCATCATTTGTACCAGTAATCTGGCGGGTTGCAGGTCTCCACATGGCCGTTTATTCAAGAAGTAAAGTGCAATCGTAAAGAGAGAAAAAAAAAGCGAATCTGATGGTGGTGGTCGAGGAACAACGAGCAAAGTAACGAGTCTCACGCCGGCTAGCTTTCGGCTCCGCTTCAAATTGCTGACACACGTCCAAGGCTAATCTTGTCTTCGACTCACCGTCGCTCGTCCGGCGAGAGTATGTCAAAAAGAAGCGCAGAAGGCCAGGCGCATTTCATGCTTATGGTACGCTCCTAAACTGACCTTTGACCAGGTGTTGCTGAGTCGTCATCTATCAAACGAGCAAGAAAAGATGATGACCGAGACTACACTGTTTTGGCGAACGAGGACGATGCGATTCCACCTTCACCGCCAGACACCTCTCTCGTTCCGAAAGGAGCCACTATTAATTTCAGCGCTTTGACTCGGAAACTAGCTGAAGCTCGACGAGCTCGAGAAATGGAATTCACGAACTTATCCTCTTTGGAAGCTCACCGCAGGCAACAAGACAGCCTTGTCTCTCACATCTTCATGGATCAAGACTTCTCATGGTTGCACTTGAAACCAGATCATGCTTCACGCCCACTGTGGATAAGCCCTGAAGATGGACATATCATTCTGGAAGCCTTTTCGCCGATTGCTGAACAAGCGCAGGATTTCTTGACAGCCATCAGCGAACCGGTCAGCAGGTATGCTTGAATGTCGTCAGTAGGTAAACACATCAATATGTCGCCCAGACCAGCCTTCATTCACGAATACAAACTCACCTCATATTCGCTTTATGCTGCCGTCTCTGTTGGGTTGCAAACAGAGGATATAATAGAAGTCCGTGTGCTCTGTACTTGATCATTCGTGGTCCCCAGAGCTAATAGTCGATGGTTCAAAGGTTCTCAATCGTCTATCCAAGGTAAATTGTCTCAGTGGAATGAGCGATTTCAAGGCTTTGATTCCTGGAATCAAGGTTCCTGTACCCGAAAGTATCACTTCTTTTATCCGAGAGCGGACATTAAGTTATGGCAAAGTTAAGCTCGTACTGAAACACAACAAGTACTTCGTGGAGTCGAGTCACCCTGAAACGCTGCAACTGTTACTCAAGGATAGAGTCATCCGAGAGGCTCGTCTCATCACTACTCAAACAGATAACAGCATTAAGGCTGCGACATTCACCACGTCAAAAGCGCCAGTTAAAGGCACTTTGACGATTCCAGGGACGAAAGATGCTGAGAAAAACAAAAATGATCCTACAAGTCAAATCACAAATCGGAATGCCGTTGACGCCGATCTATTTACTTCGGTCGTCGGTGTTGAATCCGGTAATCTTTATTGAATTTACATACTTAACATCCAGCTCACTTGAAAACATATAAGATGAGATTGACGAGGATGATGAAAACGTCCATGCGTTCGAGATAACCGATTCAAAGATTGACGTATGTATACGGATTCCTGACACTGCCCGTTTTCACGCTTTAGACATCAGGACGTAAAGAAACGGTGCAACGAGTTGGAGTACCCTATGCTCGAGGAGTATGACTTCCGTAACGACACTGTCAATGCCAATCTTGACATAGATTTGAAACCTGCGACTGTTATACGACCCTACCAAGAGACAAGCCTGAGCAAGATGTTTGGCAATGGGTATGCATCTTCGATTCTTTGTTTGTCTGAATCAAGTGACCGTTTGCAGGCGTGCTCGATCTGGGATCATTGTCCTTCCCTGTGGAGCAGGGAAAACTCTTGTCGGAATCACGGCCGCGTGTACGATCAAGAAGTCCTGTCTCGTATTGTGCACTTCTTCGTGAGTCTTTCTTCACGGATGCATCATGAAGCACTTACGTGTGCAACCTCGCGCCGTAGTGTATCCGTCATGCAATGGAAGTCTCAATTTCTGCTCTGGTCCAACGTCACGGACCGTCAGATCGCGGTATTTACCGCTGATCAAAAAGAGAAGGTAACGTACTTTTAGCAATTCGAGGGTGCCTGTGTGACGACCTCGTTCTTAAGTTCGCAGGGGAGAGCGGCATTGTCGTGTCGACTTATTCCATGGTGGCTAATACTCATAACCGATCCCACGAGTCGAAAAAAATGATGGAATTTCTGACATCGAGGGAGTGGGGTTTCATATTGCTCGATGAAGTCCATGTCGTTCCTGCGGCTATGTTTCGGAAAGTCGTTACCACTATCAAAGCCCATTCTAAGCTCGGTCTTACTGGTAAGGCCGCCACACTCGCGATGATCTACGAACAAAACCGACTTTTTACTCACAGCAACGCTTGTCCGAGAAGACGATAAGATTGCCGACTTGAATTATATGATCGGACCAAAGCTTTATGAAGCTAATTGGATGTGCGAAGCTTTGAAGCTGTGTTTGTGATCATTTTAGTGATTATTTAACTCTATTCCCATCAGGGATCTTGCCGCGAAGGGCCATATCGCAAATGTTCAGGTACTGTGGTTTCTTACGATGGCATAAGCTCGAGGCTGATCCTCACCCCATTAGTGCGCCGAGGTGTGGTGTCCAATGACGCCGGAATTCTATCGTGAATACCTTCGCGAACAGTCACGAAAGCGCATGTTATTGTATTGCATGAACCCTAATAAGTTCCAAGCATGCCAATTCTTGATCAAATACCACGAGGACAGGGGGGACAAAGTCATAGTATTCTCTGACAACGTGTACGCACTGGAGGTCAGATTTTTGCGAGTTCTGTGTCTATTTGAAGAAGGGTTTGTTTATGTCAGTCGTCTACAGGCATATGCCAAACGGCTCGGCAAACCTTTTATCCATGGCGGCACTGGCCAAGTTGAGAGGATGAGGGTGTTGTCTTGGTTCCAACATGATGCAAAAGTCAACACAATATTCCTTTCTAAGGTTAAAGTTGCCATTTTTGCTTAAAAATAGAGTGAACCGACGTTTTGGACTGCAGGTCGGAGATACATCAATTGACCTTCCTGAAGCCACCTGCCTCATACAAATCTCATCTCACTTCGGTTCGCGTCGTCAGGAAGCTCAACGTCTAGGTTTGTGGTTTGGGTTATTGTAACACATTTATGGCTACATTTCATAATGCCAGGCCGAATTCTCCGTGCGAAACGCCGTAATGACGAAGGATTTAATGCTTTCTTTTATTCACTCGTCTCAAAAGATACCCAGGAGATGTTCTATAGCACCAAACGGCAACAATTTCTGATCGACCAGGGCTACGCCTTCAAAGTCATCACGCACCTTGATGGTCTTGAAGAACTTCCGGATCTCGTTTATAGAACGCGCGATGAACAGATTGAACTTCTATCTTCCGTTTTATTAGCGAATGAAAGCGAGGCAGATCTGGGGTCAGACATCCGTGCAGTAGAAGGGGACTTGGCTGGAACCGTCACTTCGAAGGACTTTGGACCTACTAAATTCCCAACAGCGCAGCGGACAACAGGTTCACTAACTGCGCTCAGTGGCGCCCAGCACATGTCCTACGTTGAGAAGAATAAGGCAGCGAATAAATCTCTCGCTCGAGAGGCGGCCCCTCGCCACAAACTGTTCGCCAAGAGAGACAAGGAAAAAGCGGCGGCAAGGAAAGAAGCTCGAGCGGCTGCCCGGGGGTGAACGTCGGGATAATCGGATATGAATTGGTACCTTGTGAAACTGGTATGATTTTGATGACTTATCGCATTCAAAGACATTACAGATTAACAGACATCTTGTGTACCTGAGTAGTTTGTAGCCTTATTAGAGATTAGTGCTAAGATGAGTGGCCTATCATAGGAACTTACATCACTTTTTTGAGAGATTGATTTTTTGAGACATGTCGGAGTGCAGGTATTGGTGGCATGCCCGAAATGGGAAGAGTAAAAAGGGGTGCACCTACTGAAGTCAGATGGGGCGACAATGTCGTCCATCTGTGAATGGCGATCTACCATGATCACACTAGCAGATTCCAGTTTATGTGTGCAGACACAGGCGGATTTGTAGAGGCCGAAAGAAGAGGATCTGAATGAATGACCCAAAACCTTTGGGCTGTCTCTGGGCATCGTGTCCAAGGTGCTGCAGTGCTCCGATCAAGGTCCAAACAGGGAAACGAGATTGAATCTCCCGATTGTTAGCCCGGAGCACATTTATATGCCCAGTACAGACCCCATAACCAGCTTTCTCTCCTCCGTATCTCCCGGTTTTCCCGTTCTCATGACATCAAAGCGTGGCCGCAAAAGGAATGATAATCTTCCTCCAAATCGTGCTCGAGATGTACAGAGAGCTTTTCGTGCTCGGCGCGCCGCACACTTGCTTGTATGTTATACAAATATGAAATTCTCATTGTTAATTATATAAATTCTGTCTGTCATTAGGCCCTCGAACACAGAGTCGCGGAGCTCCAGGAAGAGAACACTAGGCTGCGGAAGATGGTCGGATGGCCCCCAGATGATCGACCACCTTTGGGTCGGGGACCGACAGGCAAAGACAAACCCAAGATGACAGACGGTGGCGATGGTTCATATGCTATTGATTTCTTCTCTAGCCATGAATCTGAGTCTGATTCGTCCCCGCGTGCTAGTTCACTCTCACCTTCTGTCGTCGCGAGCTCTTCGCGCGGGCTCCACGTTATTGATTCCGAGACATGGGAGAATACCTTTACTATGGACGACCCCAGCGATCCGCCACCAGAATCTTCGTATCAACAACTACAACCCGTGGAGTCGCCTGCATCGACCAAGCCAATATTTCCATCTTACGCAAGTGGGCTTTCATCATCTCTACCATCATCTCGTTCTCTTGCACCGTCGGCGACTAATGCATACATACACTCATCTCCCACCTACCCTCATTCTACCGATAGCGAGAGACACTTGGGGGACTCTTACGGCAGTCCAAGCTTCGTCGGGAGATCTGCCGAAATCCGCGTAGATTCTCCTCGCGAACATTATTCCTATCACGCGCTGCCATATCAAGATCACGACACCACCATACCTTCCCAAAGCCCGCCACCACCGTCTTCAACGACTCACTCGCATCCACAATCACATAACCGCCATATCCCTGTTACAGGACCATTTACTCATCGGCGCGCTTTCACTGAGCAGTATTCCATCAGCCACGGTCTGCAGCTGCCTATACCTGCCCAAATGCATGCCCACCATGCGCGACAACTCGACCAATATCGCATGCATGGCGGGGCCACTGGGCATAATCAGCAGCAGCAGGAACAGCAGGAACATGCCTACCGATCGTACGGCCCTGACGGGCGTATGCTTTGACTCCTGCCCTGATCGATCCCGGACGACCTCAAAGTTTTTCACCTGGCCTGTACCACTAATAAGTAATCAGAGCTAATCGTACTTATCACAAAAATTCATGGTAATATTCCATGTAATCTACCTGACGACGATGTTATTACTGTATCTTGCTATAGTTATATACCTAGATCGGTTGAATGTATTTTGTTATCTTACAATGTTCTCTTTACCTAGTTTGATAGTTGTGGCAACGGAAAAGATGGCTGCGAAGTTTGTTTCTAAGTAGAAGGCGTTATCTGGTGGCGTATTTTACCGGCAATGGGAGACAATTTTTCTTTTGGGAAGTAGACCCCAGACCCCTATCGATATGTCGCATATGTACATATATAGTACGATCCGATAAAATGCATCTAATCGGGGTTGATCCATCTTTGTTCCTGAGCGCTGAGCGCTAAGCCGCTGATTTTCTTCAATTCTATGTAACAACACGGCTTCTTGTTGGTAACGATAAAAAGTTCTGATAATCAACACAAAAAGCCCAAACTCAAACTTCCTCCTTAACATCAAGGCAGCACCAATCAACCTTTCCTTCAGCGCCATATTTGTTTTCCAACCAATCATTTGCGAGCTTGAAATGATTGTTTCCCCGGAACCCACGATCGACTGAGAACGGCGACGGATGCTGCGGGAAAGATAACGTCTAGTCAGGGCGCAAGATATCATCTATCTCCCAAAAGACTCACGGCACTCATCAAAATTAAGTGCTTTCCCTGATTTATCCAGATTACTCCTGTTGTTAGCCAAGGACATTTGAATTGAGGTATCTAAGTCCAGACCTTGTCCAATTTTGCCACTCTTTTACTTGCAAAAGCCCCCCATGCCAAAAAGACAACACCACGGCCAACTCCGGCAGAGTCGGACCCCACTCCAACACCTGGAAGATTAGCACCACCATACTTGTCCACAATGTCCACGACCCTGTCCGTGAATTCTTCCCAGCCCCTGTTGGAATGGGACCCTGCATCTCCTGCACGGACAGTGAGACAGGTGTTGAGCATGAGGACACCAGTTCGAGCCCATGCTGTAAGATTTCTTTACGAAAGGCGATGACACAACGTGAATGTGTCGGCAA
The DNA here is from genome assembly GCA_017657195.1 of Termitomyces sp. T70a. NCBI lineage: Eukaryota > Fungi > Basidiomycota > Agaricomycetes > Agaricales > Lyophyllaceae > Termitomyces > Termitomyces sp. T70a. The sequence goes on from JAGGAT010000020.1 coordinate 51,743, forward strand.
CAACTGAGGACTCACCCATGATTCGGGATCTCAAATTCCGGATACTCTGCCTTGAGTTCTATGTAGATCTTCCAGCCGTCAATGTGAAAAAAAACAAGAAGAAAAAATATCGGCATATCAGGTGGCCAAGTATCAAAGACAGCTGATGAGAAACACACGCACATTTCGTAAGGAAGGAGGGACCGCGACGCCCGTCGGCACAGAGAAACATAGTCCTCGTACGAAGTCAATCTACCATGGAAGTCTCAAAGAACCATTTGACATACCATGCGCTTGACCACGCCCGTGGTAAGGATCTACAAAGAATGTCCAATCGCAGTAATCCCGTTCCGAAGGTTGCATACTCACCCTGACCCAGTATGACTACTTTCACTTTGCCCAAGGGCGTGTTTGACCACGCATAAATATTTTTTGCTGTTACGAAACCTCATTCTACGAGAATGGATCCGAAATGCTAAAGAAAAGTCTTACGTGCGGGGTAAATCTTGAGTTTGACAGAACTATCGTCTGGACCCCTTACACCCTCATCCCACAGGAACTGCTTCAGTGCAATGAAATAAGGCTTCTTGATTTCATCTTGAAGGAGTTTAAGCCTTCACAAGAATTGAACAGAGTGATTAAAAGTGCGTTTACGCGAGTTTACTTACCAACTTTTACCCATGACTTCACATTCGAGCCCTAAGAGGCGTTTCTGATCATCCGTCAGAGTTTCTAGATATTCTGACGTAGAGAAAGGTATAGAGTTAAGCTTTTGCACCCCAAAGAGCCTGAAGCCATTCGACTTTAGAGACGAAGAACCCGACGTAAGTGCAGAAGTCATGAGCTTCGGTTTCTTTGCAGATGGTTCATGGACCAAAACTGTCCCCTGAGAACTCGTGAACATGTCTACGAGAGTTCGCTGACGCTTAGTACTGCCACTGCTTTGAGATGAAGATTTCGGAAGAGATGGAGTGGAAGATGGCATGGGACTGGAAGGAGGTGCATCCTCCTGGGTTGTCGTTTCGTTGGTGTCCACGTCCTCAAGGTAGACTGTACTCGACATAACGTGGTGACGACTTGGTAACTGGTCAAGTATAAAAAAAAAGAAGCGCCTGACTTTATAATTCAGTGTAAGAATGAATAGCCATCCCGAACTAGATTTGGAAGCGGATATGTACGTAAAAGACGGCGACCTGAAAGCACTGATATTATAACACGGCCAAGCACATATATCACGTGCGCGCGGCAAAGATATCCAGCAAACGCCTACCCTTTGCATTGCTCAAACGGCTGAACTGGATTACTTCCTGATTACAGAGAGCTCAGAGTGACACTTCAAACTCACAAGCTGCCTCGCTCACGCTCTTCCCCTTCACCCCCATTGTCTGGGGGACTGACAAGTCGCAATGACACAACACGAAAATCACGACCGAATGTGCGAGTGACTCGTCGGCGATTGGACTCGAGTAGCAGCAATAATACTGTTCGATCTAATGCGGGACATGTAGCGGCAAGCATGGGGTGGAGTACGAGCTATCAAGCGGGGTCATCAAGGTATGTGTAATGGATTATGGCCAGGCCATTTTATGTTCATATTCAAAATGCATAGTTCCGCCTCACGGAGTAGCGACAGTGACTCTGAGACCGAATACGAAACGCCTAACTCCTTTCGCGGAAGACTTGCATCGCAGAATGGTCCGTCTTTAGCCATCAGAGACGATAACCTGGAAGCGTCGCTCCGGCGGCGCCGCAGTCCCCACGCGGTCTCCTCAGGTGAATCTGGCAATGGGTCGACGTTACTTGCTCCTCGCCAGCATTTCACTCGATCGCGTTCACCAGCTGTCAGTACACACGTCAAGAGCTCCGCCAAACGCCACATTTCACCAGCATTCGCGCGTTCACGTAGGGTAACGCACGAGATTACTTTCTTTCCTAGACTCCTGGAATTCCGCGTTGCATTACTTCCATCATCATGGACCTGGAAATTCTCTGCTGATTTTCGTAAATGCGGAGAATCACACATTCTTCTTGGTGCGATACTTTACGCTTCCCATACTATATACAAGCTTTCGGATCCAGACACCAATATTGGCCAGCATAATTTGTGGATCGTGAAAGGTGAGTTATGATCACTCCGTCAAATAGCTGTTGAATATAACTACCTTCAGAACTCCTTATTTTTAGCTTTACTGTGGTTTTGTATAGCATATGGACACATAGTACATTGCATTACAAGGCCACGTCCTCTCTGCCTAACTTGAAATCATTAACATCAACATCTTCGTTTTCATTACCCTCTTCCCTGCTCGCAAAACTTCCTTCCCCATCTCGTCTATCGGAAGTGAAGGATTCCAAGCGCAATAGCTCGCTTATCGCCAACCCCAAAACGGATTTCGGGTTCATATGGATGACTGTCCCAAAAAACTACAGGTGATTTCTTCCCCTCACTGCGGCTTTGACTGCTTTGACATAAACTCCGCAGGGAATCTTCAGATGATGGAATCTTCACTGGCCTCCTTTTGGGGCCCCTCATCGCGGCTGGTCTTCTGATATCCGCACTTCGACTGTCTGGTGAGAGCTCACACACAAGTCCCCTTCCCCAACAATGGCGGATTGAAGCTCCTACCGAGCTTCACAACTCGCGTGACGTTCCCACCTCCCTAGACGCTTTGGTTAGAGCTCGTTATAATCTTGTGGACCTCGGAACTTTCTGCTCTACTATTCTCCTCTTGCATGTTTGTGCTTCGTGGTACCAAGAATACCGGTGCCTCAAACGTGGAAATACCGCCGAAGGTGAACGTACTTCTGTGCCTCGAAGTGAAGGCCTGCGGTCCTTGTATTACGTCCTCTTCACCTTGGGTATAACCAGTGGCATTTTTGGACTCAAGGTGTTGTTGCAACAGCAGAATTTTGGACTTTGGGAACGTTCGTATATTCTTTTTTTTTGCTGGTTTGACGTGACTTAGCCAAGCGTTGGGCTTGACAGATCTAAATTATTTTGAGTTAATATTCTGTGCATTATTCTATCAATTCACGTTGTATGTGGCCATTCGGCTGGCACATCGCGTATTTACTCTGGGAGAACTTGGTCTTGTCTGTTTCGGTGGAACAGCGGTTTGCATGGAATTTTTCAACATCACTATCGCTAGAGTACGTTTTCTACTCTATCCATGTTTCGTCTATACGTTTTTGACGCGAACTAGATACGACCTGTCACTACGCCATTCATAAAGACATATCGACTGCCTACCCCTCTCCTCACTTTTCAGATTGCATTGGTTGTAGGCTCCCTTCTGACTGGCTTCCTCCTCTCTCCATTCCTCGTCCTTTCACGTCACATTGCCCAGCGTCCAGTTCGACGCCTGCGCAACCCGCAGGACAAACCACGGAATCGACGCCTTTTGGCACTCGGATTCTACACTGGCACCGTGATCATTGTCGGAGGTGTTATCGGCATGTGGACACGGTGGTGCCTTGGGAAGCGGGACCCTTGGCTCTGGGTGATATTTTGGCTCCTTGAGGGTAAACGTAAATGGACGCGTCCTGCGCTTGTTGCTTACTGGACTGCTCTGGGCTCTCTAAGTGTTGCAGGTTGGAATCGCCAGCTCGCAAGGTCTCGACGGTACTGGCACCGGAACAATATGACGAGTGAAACTCTTATTGCCTCGACGACACCGGACAATACGGCGTTGCAGGGAACAGAGCAGCCGGGGACAGTCGCGACTCCTGTAACAGTGTCTTCATCTTGCGCATCTGTGGGCGTTACGGGGATGACGTTCCCAGCACTCCCGGCACTCCCGGCACTCCCAGCTTTACCGAGCTTGCCGAATGGAACGCAGGTCGCCTCGGATTTGCTGGATGCGGCAGACAAGCACGTCCCGACTCTCGGGCTGAATGCCCGTCGTAAGTTCTTCCATGCGCTGGCGGTGGTGATGTTTATTCCGGGGATTGCTATTGACGTGAGATCTCCGCTGGTTGTATTTGATGTGTGACGTAGATTAACCTTATCCGGTATGCAGCCTGCTTTCACTCACCTGTCATTTAGTGCCGCGTTCGCGTTGTTTGTCTTCACGGAATATGTGCGATATTTTGCAATTTATCCCTTTGGTGCAGCAGTCCATCTTTTTATGAACGAATTCTTGGATCACCGTGATCGGGGTACGGCGATTTTGAGCCACTTCTATCTTTTGACGGGATGCGCAGGGTCAGTCTGGCTTGAGGGGTATGTATTCCTTTGTAGACTATGGGTATTGATTAATTGAGATGTGATTAGGCCGTCACAACTGTTGCAGTTCACAGGAATCTTGACATTGGGCGTGGGAGATGCGATGGTGAGTAAAGTTTTCCGTGTAAAAGGTGCGAGTGTCCCTGATAGCTGGACAGGCTTCCATTGTGGGAAAAAGAATCGGGTTTCATCGATGGTCGCCAACAACGTCAAAAACTTTGGAAGGTAGCATTGCGTTTACGGTCTCGATCGCAGGATGTGCTTGGCTTCTCCGTCTTTTAGGAGTTGCGGAAACCTTCTCGGTGCGATTTCTTGATATTGATATGGACATTGCGCGGTCAGCTGATTGCGGCCACATAGACGGCACGTTACATTTCCGTGGTTGCGCTCTCGTCCGTTCTAGAGGCGCTCTCGGACCAAAATGATAACCTTACATTACCTTTGTTTATGTGGAGCTTGTTGGTTATAACGAATGTTTAAATAGGGTATGAGGTATCATTTACCGGCAACTTGGAGTAAAGGGGTGGGAATGCTTGTAGATGCCGTAACAGAAGCAGCAGCTGGTGGCGCACATGCTAAACCGGGACGATGCTTGTAGAGAGAGACATCGGGTGTGCCGACATGTGAGGCGCTCGGAAAGGCTCGGGAGTGCCTTGATTGCCACATGGCAAAACGCCGCAGCTGTTATCATTCAAGGGGTTGTTGCATGTAGGTGACGTCATGAGTCGCACGGTTTCGGAGGAGGCCGAAACTGGGGCTGGGTTGGAGTAGGTTTCCAAGGAGCAAATGTAGTGCGTGTCCTGTGCTGCTTGTCTGTTACGCTCTGGTCTGCCCCGCCGCCGCCCGTCCCATGTGTGGCGCGCCTCATTAACGCATACAATCTGCTGAGAGTCGCGTCTCCCCCGCATTTCGCTCATGTCAACACCGCATTCCCCTGCTGCTCCAGCTTTGTCTCCCTCGACTCTTGGTATTCTTGACCAATTTCACTCCTCAACTTCTCTCCCCTATAGTAATCAATTCTCTGCGCCCCCGCCTTTCAGACGGCCCACTCGTCGTTCCCCATCTCGCCCATCAACGGCGCCTTCAAAAGACAAGATATCCTTTCTCCCATCCTTTGCAGCCCGCTGGCTCAGGCCCGACGAGACGCCGCGTGTCCTCGAATCTGTGCCTTCCAAGCCTCATGATGCATTTTCCCACATCAATTCCGTCCACCAAGACGAATCGGACATGAGTCTCGGTCCGTATGTCAGACATGGTTCATGACTCTCACTCTCATCCCGTTTTTCTATTCAATAGGCACCCTTCCTTCTCCCTTCGATACCGAACATGACATTTCACCAGCTAATGCGTACAATAGCTTAATTTCTATGCACTCCGAATACGACTGGGCAACATTCATTAATGCATATGCAAATGGCCAGTGGGATCCGCATCGTACGCCCACTCCGCCGCGGTCTTGCCAATCTTCGTTTTCCCTCTCCTCCGAGGCTCGAACAAGTCACGATAGCGATATTTATAATGTTACGCACCATCCTGGGACTCTCTCTGACGATATGTTAACACAGTCAAATTCGCGACAGCTATCGGATGAAGTGAGTCCAACGCTCCCTCCTGCCGCAGCCCGCTCGTCTACTTCGACTATATCGATATCCCCATCGTCCTCTTTAAGGCGTTTTCGGCCAGCGGCGCCTCCCAACCTCCCAATACCTGCTTACCGAATGCGGAGTTCATTCTCCACTTCCTCTGCTCCACTACCATCTCCCGGGGACGGGGTCAATCCGACACCGAATAGCGCGCCGTTAAACTCAGAGGCGCAGACGACGGCTGCAACACTACGATGGGCAGCAGCGCGAGTCGATATTTCCCCACTTGCACTTCCCTCTCCAGAACACGAGCTTACTGATCCTATGCGTGGTTTCACCGCCACACTACCCGGGTCGCACTCATCCGATGCTGATTCAGGCACAGCTTATCCGGAGTCTTTGGGTGGAACGCGCAAAACACGTCGAACAAGTTTTTGGGAAGGTACAACTGATGTTGAACACGATTCCAGTGCCCTACATAACGAGACACTATTGTCCTCACCACGATCTAATTCACCTTCGGAGAGCACGTCCCACAGACTTTCGACACCTCCACAACAGGATCAACCCTTTCCCCCGCCGGCGCTGTCCACTAGTCCGAAGCACATATCAGCCCCGTCGACATCGCTTTTCAAGGTAGAGTGTGAATCAGGTCCAGGTGATTACTTTAATGCGTGCCCGGTCCCTAACAGTGGTCTTCCGGCGAGTATCAATGAAGTTCCCGCTTGTCCCGCATTGAGACCTTCTGTTCAGGCAATTAACTCTACGTCGAGCTCGCCAATGTCGATACCTGCGCTTCCTAGGCGGGTATGTCTGACGCGACAAACGTCGTCCCCGCTTCCTGAGGCGTCTCCTCGTGAGCCACCATTGCCTGGAGGAAAGACAGCACAGGAGAGTATTACAAGTCTTCGAGTGAATCGTGCGGCGAAGGAGGAACAGATGTTTAGTGATCTTGGGTATCTTGCTCCGCCCAACCCTCCTGATGAGCTTGAGCGGAGAAGAGCGCTGTATAAGTGTGTTTTTGACATTTACCATCAATGTCTTTGCTTCCTCACTCCGACTCTAGGTTCAATATTTGGAACACGGGCTCCGATCTTAACTTTGACCGTATTGCGCATCTGGCAAAGTTGGTCTTTAGTACCAAGGGTGTGGTAATATCTCTTATCGATGGCAATGAGCAGTGAGTACATTTAATCTGAACGGAGTCTTTCCTGATCTGATATCTCCACATTCAGATGGCACAAGTCGATATGTAGGTACATTTCGGTGATAAGAATACTTTCCGTGACGACTTTGGATCAACAGCTGGGTTTTGTGCTGGGGGCATTTCATCAACGATCAATGCGCGTGCTCATTCCATCTGTGCACACGCTATCCTACAACGGTATGGCGGTCTTTCACATAAGCTTAGTGACACTGTGGCTTACGAAACCCTCCTTCAGGGGTGATGAGCCGATGGTTATTCTTGATACCCTTGGCGATTGGCGCTTCGCCAAGAACGTGAGCTCATGCTTTCTCTGGCACTTGGGCGAGTGTATCTCATGATTGTTTGCAGCCGGCCGTAATAGGTGCGCCACACGTTCGATTCTATGCGGGAGCACCTTTGAGGACCGCGGACGGTTATAACATTGGAGTGTATGTTCATATCGAACAGACTGCGATACTCGCGTTTAATATTATCGTTTTCTCTTGTCAGGCTGGCCGTCTTTAGCGATACTCCGCGTGAGGATTTTTCGCCTCGGCAAAAACACACGCTGAAGGAGTTCGCGGTGCGTTATTTTGGCTGTTGGATAAGAATTTCTTTCCCACATGTACTTGGATGTTTATGCAGGCTATCGCCATGCGGGAAATGGAGCTTTGGCGAGACAAGGTCTGTCATGTTCTGGGTTTTCCACGGCCCTGAGTTGCAGCGCTATCTATGACGTTGACGTCCAGACAGATCCAGCTTCGGATTCGAGATCGCATCCAGAATTCGGTGAGTCATCCGCGTGGTATGACACCCCCGCAAATGTCTAATGGTTCCCACTCGTGTGTCATACTATCTATAGATGGAACAATTTAGCCGCGAGTGCCTTGAGATTGACACGGAACAGCCGCAGAGCGAGAAGCAGAGCGGGCCGCTTGGATCCGTTGCGTCGCCGATGGACAAAGTGTATGATCGCGCCGCGAAGCTCGTCAAGCGCACGCTTGATGTCGAGGGTGTAATTGTTATGGACGTCTCGCACTGTGAGGTCTTGGAGTCTATGAATGCCGAGGGAACTGTTTCTGTGAATATGCATTTTGGTGATCCTAATTGGCAGGCGACCAAGCGTCAGTTGTCGTCGGAGGAGTATCAGCAGCTTAATGCGTTCTTTGCTAAGTATCCGGATGGGAAAATCAGTGAGGGGATTGTACCGCCGAGTTTTAGGCCGTTTTTGCCGACTCATATACAGTATGCGCTTAGTATGTTGGGTGTTTTATTTGTATGGGGCTATGGACGCTGATACTTGTATCTCCTGTTTAGCGGTCCCGATCTTCAATATTGATAAGAGGCCGTTTGCGCTTCTGTGTGCATATAATGGTACAAATGAGACTAAGAGATACGTAAGAGGAACTGCTTTTGACGCATTAGATATCGGTTTGATTGGATCCATGTTAGCTGGAAGGGCATGAGTTGTCGTATTTGCGTGCAATAGGTTCGTAGTCGTGCTTTGTTACTTGCTTCGAGTCCTGATCTGGAAGCAGGTGTCATCATTTTGTCTGCTGTGCTGAAGCGCCGTATGATTCTCGCTGATAAGGCGAAGAGTTTGTTTATCTCCAAGTTAGTTGCTATCAATAGACAGACTCATGCTATAAGCTCACGTTTCTCCTTCAAAGTATATCACACGAGCTTCGTACACCTCTTCATGGAGTAGGTTGATCTCTTTTATCTGGCTCGGAATATCTGTTAAAATTTTCGCCCAGATTTTGGCAGCTGCAGAACTTCTCGGTGATAGCCAATTGAGCCATTCACAGCTTTCGTTCCTGCAAACGGTGCAGGCTTGTGGGACATCACTCGTGGAAACAGTTAACCACGTTCTTGACTTCACAAAGCTCAGTGGGAATTCAAAGGCCGGTGGCGTTGAGAACGTGATCAATCCCTCCAGGTTGGCTGATCAATGCTATTTGTATCTTATGCTTATTAGGTTTCTCTTAGAGTCGATCTCATGCAACTTGTGGAGGATGCTGTTGATGGGTCCTGGATCGGTTATCGTGCGCGTTCAGCAATAGTTGGTGACTCTGCGATTGGAAGTGTTTATTCCCCCCCAAATGACATTTCCGGGTTGCCGATGCCTCGGTCGTCGACTTTTGTCGAGACTGTGATCGATGTTGGATATCGACGCGAGGTAATCTTCGTCTTTGTTCGTCAAATCGTCCGTTCCTAATTGAGAGATGTGTCCAGGGATGGAATCTGATATGTGAGAAAGGCGGTATACGTAGAGTGCTCATGAATCTCTTTGGGAACAGTCTGAAATTTACGTCGGTACGTTACAAGGTCTTTACATTGCTAATTCTGTCTTTTAATGTTTACGTAGCGTGGCTTCATTCACATTGTACTTCGGGAACTTCCTCTCGCTGAGACTGACCCACCAGACAAAGTTAAGGTGGAGCTTTCCGTGTTGGACACTGGTAAAGGCATTAGCCAGAACTTTCTCCAAGTACCTCTCCTCGGTTTCAATATTAGTACTGATTTGCTCACACGCTTGTTGCTCAGAATCAATTGTTCCACCCCTTTTCACAGGAAAATCCATTACAAACTGGAACTGGTTTGGGTTTGGCTATTGTCAATAGCATTGTAACATCGGAAAGTGTAGGTGGGAAAGTGGACGTCTGGAGCGAGGAAGGTAGTGGGACGGAAATCAAGGTCACCTTCCTCGCCGACAAGATTGAAGGACCTGTCAGAGCACCAGAAATGGAGCCATTCAAGCGCGAGGGTTCTTTCAAGCTCCCCACCGTATCTCTTGTTGGATTTGACACACAACATGAAGGCACACAACTGCTCAAAAGAGTACTTTACAGCATTCTCAATAGCTGGTGGGGATTTGAGGTTCACAGTGGTTTAGGACGTGGAGACATTGTTATTTTGAACGAGGATATCTCTCCTGTGAAGGAGGCCACCCGAATTCGGAATACGAACCGTCCATTCATTATCATCACCTCGTCTCGTGGCAGCGCGACTGTTATGGAAGCGGCTGCAGACCATGAGTATGCCGGTGGTATTTGTCGGGTTCTGTTTAAGCCATACGGGCCTTTGCGGTTGCGAGCTTTGGTCAAGCTATGTCTGCACACCTTGAATATGAAACGGGGTGCACATCCTTCGATTATGCCTCAGCCGAACGGAGTTCAACCTTTACCTCTTCCCCTTAAGGAAAAGGAGCAGAGCACCCCTGGTTCGTCTATTCTTCGGCGTAAATCTGACAAAAGTCACTCCACTTGGGCACGGGCGTTTAATCCCAGACCGCCGTTAAATGTACGATCATCATCATCAATTCCATTCACGTCGCCTTGGAAGGAACATGGAACGGCGCCTGAGGGAAATGGTAGCGCAGACCCAGAGAAGACGATATCCGTGGGTTCTGGTGGATCGATTCTGAAGTCGTCCCTTGGTCTGTCCGCGTCAGGAGAACGTCGTTCCCGAGTTCTGGTTGTTGAAGACAACAGTATTCTCAGAAATTTGCTGTAAGTGAATTGGCTATGATGGGTAAGTGATCGAGGTACTGATTGGTACCAATGTATAGCATCAAATGGCTATCTCAAAAGGTGTGATTCGTTCGACAGATTTAGATGAGTTTTAAGTTATCATTTAGGGATATGACTTTTGTTCCGCCGTTGATGGACGTGACGGAGTAACCACGTATGAAAAGGAGGGCCCTTTCGAGTACGTCATATTTTTCCGCCTTGCTGTCGTATCAACAACACGGTCATCAGTGCGGTTCTGCTGGACCTATCTATGCCCAATCTTGATGGTTAGTTGGCCTTAGTATGATTAACTACACGCATTGCTCAAATGTTAACTTTAGGTATCGCTGCGACAGCTGAGATCCGCGCCATTGAATCCAGGCAGTCAAGCGCTATTACAAGACAACAAGGCAGCTCTGTGCGTATTTTGGCTCTTACGGGCATGTCGTCTCTCGAGGATAAACGGCGAGCTTTTGAGGCTGGAGTGGATGGATAGTGAGTAGTATTGCCGCACAATATCTTTCAAGGCACTGATCACTATCTCATGCAGCCTAGTGAAGCCCGTTGCTTTTAAAACTCTGGATGAAATGTTCAGTAAAATGGGAATCTTGCAAGCATAAGTTACATCCTACGGTGTTCTTTGATATCCTTCCGTCTTCATATCCTCTCTCGACTTCACCTCACGGACTGGGACAATTTCTACGTTGTATTTAGCATCCACAACCTAACGTTCTGGTGTGACATTTGTACTGTATTACCATTCTCGTCGAGTTCCATACCTCGTTTTACCCTGAGCAATGCATTATATCTAGTGTACGCTGTTCGTTCTAAAGAATGATATCATTCTGCTCATGGTCCATTGCTGTGCATGTCCAGTGAAGGTCGGACGATCAGTGAATTTTGGTAGGCCTGGGTTAAGCCTGGATAGAGACATGCTCAGCAGGACTACAATCTAAGGACAGGAACCCACAATTCCGTATCGTGACGTGGGGTTTGTAGCTGTCGAAAATATACGCTGTAATATGTATCTGATGTTAAGGAGCCTTGAAGCAGTGTCTGAGACTGAAGTCTTCATCCTCTTAGTATACTTAGTGAACATCAATATGAACATCAATTTTCTGAGGGAAGCTCAGTGTTTATTTCACTCCTTGTTCTCATGTCTTATTAAAGAAAAATCACCAATGAACTTCGACCAGAGCTGACTAGTTGACTCTTGACGATGCTGGACCGCTCTGAAGGGGGCGACAGAACCCTCAAGCTTGCTTGTATGTATGTTAGCTCAATGGCAAAAAGTAGTCGGCTCGAGTAGTGAACAGGAGACTTTCAAAGAGCTCTTGTCAATACAACAACGGTATGTATACGCAAGTTCGGTAGATAATATAGACATGGCTAAATTGAATTTTGCGATAGATAAGACAGTGGACTTGTGCAGCGTCAGCTCGAGTCAAGTCCTTTTTTTTACAAATACAACGTGGGTAATCCTTCCTCCCTGCCTTCTCGCATTTCCCCAACGACCTACAACTGCACATGCATCTTAATCCTAGTCCTTGTTCTGCTGTGCCTCATCACGATGCTGCTTGAGCAGGCGGTCCAGCGCCTCCTTCTGTCCAACAGCGAGCTCGCCGCTTTGGATGCCGGAGTGGTAGACACGAAGCAGGGAATCAACGTCGTCCATGGATTGTGTGCGCACGTCAGCGAGCTCCTTGATTTTGTTTGTTGCATCCTTGATCTCATCATCAGTGAGTTTGAGCCCTAGCTGCTCGACGCGCGACTTGACGGCGTTCCAGCCAGTCAAACGGTGTCTAGAACCGATGTAAGACAGGATGCTTTTCACAGCACGGTGGTAGCTCACCCAATGGACACGTAGCGGGTGAGGCCAAAGTCTTCGGGCTTGAGGATCTCGTAGGTGCTAGGGTTATTGAGGATGGCCTTGGCGTGAATACCGGCCTTGTGGGTGAACGCACAGTAGCCACTGTCGCAAAGGATGAGAATTTGGAGAGTAAGCTATCAGAAAATGTACGGACGTGATGGGATTCATGAAGGGTATGTTGACCTCGACAGCCTCCGCGACGAGGTTCTCAATTTCACGAAGCATAGAGAGGTTATACTTGGACTTGACGTATTCGGGGTTGGCAGCGTAGAGGCAGGCAATGAGGCCTCCCAAAGGCGTAATACCGACACGCTCACCAATACCGAGAACGGCTAAAAACCAAAGTAAGATTGGCTCATCGTAATATTGAAAATGGGCTCACAAGTATCGATGTGTGTTGCACCAGCTTCAAGTGCAGTGTAGGCGTTAGCAATTGCTGTTCAATCTGTTGTGAGACTCTGGCCATAGACAGTTTTGTCGGAAGAGCATACCCATTCCGGTGTCATTGTGAAGATGGAGCTCAATGTCACATCCAACAACACCCCTGAGGGTTCTGACGAGGTCGTACACTTGTCTGGGGTTCGCGCAACCAACGGTATCCGCGATACCCACTCTGTGGACACCGATCTTATCGACAGTTTGGTAGATCGAAAGGAGATCAACCAAGTCCGAGCGGAAAGAATCTTCCGATGAGAAGCGGACCTCAATGCCCTTGGATTTGACGAATTCAATAACTTCAATCGCGGTCTTGGTGATATAAGCCATGTCCTTTCCATGTGAGAACTCGCGAAGGAAGGACGATGTACCGATGACAACGTCGACACCATCAACGCCTATTAGAAAAGTAATCGTCAGCACAAAGTCATAAGAAACTACAGAAAAAATTCACCAGTCTCTACGGCTATCCTGGCATCGTCCATATGGCATCGAATGTGGGTGAGGATCTTAGCCTTCAAACCCAGCTTGCAGATAGCCTCGCAGTCCGCGCGGGACTGTTCTGAAGCAACGGGAGAGGTTAGTTCAATGTACTCAACACCAAAGGCGTCGAGAGCCTTGGCAATAGCAATCTTAGTTTTGGTATCGAAGAAAGCATTCGCGAATTGCTCTCCCTCTGTTAAAGACGAAGTTAGAAAACTTTCCTTTCACAATCAGGTAATGGGTACACACCTCGAAGAGTACTCTCAATAATGTTGAAATTTGAAATATTGGAAAGAAAGTCGGCGGCACGCGGTGCATACGGGTTGCGCTGTTCTGTCGAAGAACGATTCAAGCTAGGATTGGTTCCACGCTTTCCTGATGAGGAACCATTTGTGAGGGGGACAGTGACCATCTCTCCGTTAGATAAGTTATCGCCGTTTGCGTGAGGGCACATTATATGTCACAAAGTGAGACACAGAGTCAGGGGAATGTCGTTTGTGATGGAGTACTTTTGAATGTGTATAAAAACTTCTTTGTAAATTTTGGCAGCACCAATCTGACTCGGCAGCAAATCAGAATCATCAGAATTATTCAGAAAACACGTGATGCATATCGATCGGCCGACGATCCGTCGGCTTGGCGGAAGCCCTGCACGAGATCTTTTATACATGGTAGGTGGCGCCGACATTCAAATTGGACTCTTATGACCAGCCTAATCTCCAGTCCTTCATCGAAATCTAGGATGTCCGATGTAATTGCCCCTTGAAGAACCATACCATTCTCATCCGCCCGGGGACAATGTTCTGTGACTTTATGACAGATCTCCCGAAACTTAGATGGTTACGTGAAACGCAATTAGTTCAGGAATATACTACCGACAGAAACTATGTTATTGTGCATAGGTATAAGATAAAAATCAAGAAATATGCAACACTCATGCCCCAACAGCCCCCGCGACACGTGCCTTTTCGACGATGGATCTTTCAACCTTCGCTGCAGGCTTCGTTACGCTAGGGGCTGCATCTGTGGCCGCCGAATTAACTAGCTTGGCTTTCTTCTTCTTGAGAAGTCCTAATAAAGAACATCAAGAAATCATACTCTCTCCATACAGGACGAACACTTACCAGCTGTTACAGCATTCTTCACACCCTCCGTAAGCTCTCTGCTTTGCTCAAAGTAATCCGTATCATCAAGTCTGTGCTTCGCCCCCGCAAAAACAGGTGATGAATCTGTCCCACCATTCCGAGATGGCTCGCCTGCTAATCCACTGCCGTTGCGAACCTTACGCTCGATAGCCTCGAGTTTGGCTTTCTGCGCCGCAGCTTTGGCAGCTTTTCGCTCTGGCTCGGCTTCAAGATAATCTGCAAGCCTGTCATAAAAGCATTTATGACGGACAATCCAAATTATAGACCACAAAGCAACATACTTTTTAGCCTCCTTGATAGTACTTAGTTTCCTGCCATTCAGATCCCTACACGAGTCATTATTGCTCGTCTTTTGGCTGCTCATACGGCCTCCAGCAGCCCTGAGCTGAGATCCAAAACCACCCTTGCCACCAACAAGACGTGGAGTCAGACGAAGAGATACAAAGTTGTACGTCGAGGTTGTGTCGGTCGCATCGGCGTGAAGCGAGGAAACTGCAGCCTCAGGTGGAATTACACGACCCCTGTGCGTCGAGAGTACATAGCAAGAGGGATTGTTGAACGGGAGGTCATGATAGCGTTCTTGGAGAAGTGAAGGTACGTCTGATATGAGGGTTGAGGACGGGACGGTAAGAGAGAGAGAAGGGAATGGAGAAAATGTCTGGATAAGAATAGACGTCGAGTCGACCATGGTGAACGAAGAGGAAGTTGAAATGCTTGTAACCTGTTTTGTCAGCAGCCTCTTTTTCCGAACTCCGACACTTACTCTTCCGCCTGTTCAATTGACGCTTAAATGAGAAAGTCACATTGACATGTTTTCAGAAACACTCGAGTTTGTATACCTCAGGACTCGATTTTTACTCCTTATATGCACCATAGTGGTCCTTTGTATAAAGTGCTATCAATTCTGGGGCACTTCACGGGATCCTGGACGCTATTCTGTGTTCTCAGAGATGCTAGTTTGCTAGCCTCTTCACAGGTCCACAGGTGGAGAACGAAGTCAACAATGTGTTGGGGAGAAACAGTGGCTCGTGGGACACAGTAACTCTACAACTGGCCGGGACGCTTCGTTCTCAGATGGAACGTGTCTATGTAATGTAGGTCCTCTGTCATGTTTCATCCATTCTGTAAACCCGTGTTGAAGTACACGATGGTCTGTCATTATCGGTTCTCTGCCTTTTTGAGTTTTGAAATTGACACCATAACGACACCTGGCTACTATTTGCTTCACATGTTTGGCTCGTTACGTTCGACGGAATTACAGGGCTTTCGGTTCAGGTTAAGCAGATCATAGCCTGAGTCGTCTCAAGACCTGCCCTTGACGCCCTGCGGATCACGGATCTCGTCAAGCCTCTTGCTTTTCATCCCGAGGTCTCCTGAGGGGTTGATGAAACAGAAATCCTAGCAACGCTGTTCAGCCATGGACACCATAAAAGATCATTCCTACATGAAAGATTCCCTAGATTTGATATCTCGCCCTCTTCTGGACACCGTTGAACGGTCGTTCTCATCGCTCCTCGATCAATTATGGCGTTTCTCGTCATCACGATCGCTGCCCTGGTTGGCTTCGTATCTGCAAACTCGTATGTCCCATTCAAAACAATGAACCATCCCATTCTCGGGAACCTGACGCTTCGCTTTCCCTAGATATTCGATCGGTTGCATGAACACACTCATGGCTATTGGACAGGATCCTGCCGCCCGTACCTGCTTGAAGCCGGCCCAACTCCTTCCTGGCATGGTGGGCGCCGGGAATGGCTCAGAGTCAGTCGTTGGGTATCTTGATGCTTCTTGGCAGCATGTGCAGTGCCCCAGCATGTAGTGACGATACTCTCACCGCTGTCCTTCAAAACCTTACCACGAGCTGCTCGGATGAGTTCGGTCTCTCCTCGTCTCGCGTACAGCAGATGATTTCGACAGTTACGGCGGGTTATCAGACTGTGCGGAAGGTCGCGTGCTTGAAGGAGTAAGTTTCTTCATTCGTTCGTTTATGGATCTTTTGCGCGTTCTTATGGCGGGATAGTTCCAATAGTGGATACATTAATTGTGTGACGGGAACGCTCAGGAACGTCGAGACGCTTACTGGTACCATGAACCTCAACGCTACGAACATCCTTTCGATCGCCACCTTGGACAAGGAGGGGCTTCCCTCGAGCGTTGTCTGCACTAACTGCATGAAGGGCGCATTCACCTTGATAAACCAGATGATGCCCGACTCTTTCTCGGCCAGCGACGTTGATCATGTCACTGACCTTTGTGGCGCATCATTTCTTGGTGAGTAATGGTGAGTTCATATTGGTATCCTTATGTCCTGACGTCTTCTCTAGATGGTGGAATCTCTCCCGGTTTGGTGCCTACTACTTCTGATGCTATTGTCCAGAATGTCACCACAACATCCTCATCCACATCAGCAACGTCTACTCCTATAGTTCCGACCACGCCTTTCCCCACTCCCACGAAAAAGAATGCGGCTCTTGGCCGCCGGTTAGCAATGTCTTCTTGTACATTCTTGGCTATATCTGGTCTGGTTGTTTCCATTGTGGGTTTGATGTAACAACTTGATTTTCGCTGGATCATGTCGACAAAGAACTAACCATCGAGAACTGGATCACTTGAGACATTCTTCGTCCAGCAACTGCTGAGCAGTGCATGGGTACATAGTATTTGGGCTTCATTCATGGGTACCGCATGACGATACCAGTCCTGCGTATCTCTTTCGACATTATAAGGAAATACAGCGGGAAATTGAAACGATCGTTGTTCCTCCTGGAAATTAGGCTGACTATTTCCGCAATATTTAGATGCCATTCATAAGTACGGTGGGCCTGAACACGACCAACTGCGTGAGGTAGCTCAAGCAAGGCTTGTTTCAGACATCGGTAGATACAACCTTCAGTATCTATTGACTATTCGGACGCAGAAAGGTCAAAGGGCCAGATGCCCCATAGCATTCCATTGGATAACCTTGCTTCAAATCTCAAGTTCGTATGCAATAATCCAGATTTACCCCGCGTCCTATCAGCCTCTTCCTGCGTCAGCTCTCTGCTCAAGCTGACAGCCTGAAACCTTCCTGCTCAAGACAATAACCAATCTCTGACACCCAGACATACAAAGCAGCCACTTCTATGCACCGCGCACCGACCAATTCTCCCTCCTTTAACGAACTGCAACTGCCATCAAAAGTTCCTGTACAACCTGTATCAATCCAGTAAATTCGTCAGGAGTGTCAAGTCTACTTGTACTCCTGGACAGTTTACATGCTCGAGGGGCAATGCCATGAAAGACTTTAATTAGTGAGAACAAGATGCCTCGCCTTTCCCTTGCGAAACATGCCCACAGATATCGCTAAGCCATTTGATCTGAGAACATGACTTTTCACTTATTGCACGTCATAAGACGCTTTGCGAAAGGACATGAATATGTGGGAATTTGCTATAGGGTGGGTGACTCAGAATATTGCGTTTATTGCATTGATATCACGAGGGAATGAAAAGGTACATGAAGAGGCTTTCTCAGTTATCGCATCAAAATGAATATGAGATAGATCCGCTGGACAGTGCGAGATTTTATGGGGTCATAGCAAGGGGTATTAAGCTCGAGTATTACAAAAATACTGGAATCAGCGTTGATTGTCAGAAACATCACAGGATAATATAAGTGTCTGAGGCCACAATCCATTCCAGGGACAGGAAAAGCATGATGCAACTAATCAATAGATTGCTAAATGGGTCGATTAAGTACATCGATCTACTGAGTGCCGAATATACACCAGGAAAATCAGGTCGGAGAACATAACACCGGCTTATCCATAGCTATTAGAGGTAGATATCATGAATAGTAACACAAAGCGTGCTATCCCTGATTGTGCAATGTATCCAGCGTGATATTAGCTTTCTTCGTTACTGATGATATTCAATGTGTCTCCACTTCTAATGCGAAGGGGATGAATGAGCAAGAAAATTGAAGAGCAACAGGCATAAATCCTTCTCTGGTATTGTAATTTGTTATCAAGAGATCATTCCGCTGGCGAATCCTAAACTGATATGGATACAGTATTTCCAGAGGGCTGCATGCAGCCCATCTCAGCGCTCATGGGAGATTGCGAAAAAGCCACGACACAAACTGTGAGACTGAGCAGTGCTTGATGGAAGAAACGGGAAAGATCTCACCAAAAGAACATGATAGAAGAACTGTAAGAAAGAGGCTGTTCAATGACTAGAACCATAACTGCAAAAATGTGAGGGTTGCAATCAAATAAGACTTTATTTTGCAACACTAACTCCAGGAAAAATGGGAATAAGGACAATGTAGGTGGTCGACTGGCTAACACTGGTATCAGCAAGAACGTGGTTGGAGGACTCAGTTGGAGTTGTGGGTGCGGATAGCATGTTGGAATTGGAGCTATCGCCAACGAGGAGCGAAAGTGTTGATTCACCGCTAAACGTTACCAGAGGCGAATTATAAAATGTCTTTGTACGCTTGGAAGAGATGTGAAACAAGCGTTGGAAGCAAGAGAGCATGGTACGCATATCTGCAACGTTTATGTTGTGAAGAAGGACAGGAGAGGGCTGCGGGAGATCATACGGTCGAGGTCTGATATAGACGTTTAATGAGTGCTACTTCTTGGACGTTGCACTAGAGGCTAAACAGGTGAAGTAAAGCTCAAGAACCAGACAGGGAATACTAATAAGCCCATCACTTCTTGAGAAATATAAGGGGATTTCTGGAGAGCCATGCTGGCTGACTTGAGTAGTTCAAGCACTAAATCATAGACTTGGCAACCTAGTTAATTAAAGAGGAAGATAAGCAGGGTGGAGCATCTGGGGCAAACTCTTTAGGAAGTACAGCTTCTGAGAAAGAGATAGTTTCCTAGTCCCATCGTGCTCCTGCATTCAAGGCGGCAGTTCCTCTTCCTAATAAGCGTGCTTGGACATGTGTGGAAGTCGAGTATACATTCAAGAAAGCTAGTTTGATGAAGCTCACGTCACTGGGCAATTGGTTCTGCCATCGGCGGGCTTCTATTATGACGTTTGACATTACGACAGTAACCTCCCGCCACCTGTAGTTTATGGTACGGATGAGTTCCAATGCTTACGTGTTCATCCTCTGTCCCGAAGCACAAATCAATGTACGATCGAGGGTATCTTCTGCTCCGTTGGAAACAAGCCGCTGTAGCGTAATGGTAGCGCGTTGCTTTCCTATGTATTTGCAGGCAAAGGTTGCGGGTTCGATCCCCGTCAGTGGTTGTCGATCAAAATCTTGTGCGATTGTTATTCTTTTTTGATACCAAGTCCCGGCAACACGTGCACCTGTCGGTCATTACTTTTTCACCGCGTCGATTCCAAGCGGTGACCATTACATGGCTATCCATCCAACGCCTCCAGGATGCGTAGAAGACGCATCAATACCGGGACATGATGAGCACCAGTACCTCCAACTCATTCGACGCGTTCTCGACGTGGGCGACGTTCGACCAGACCGCACGGGAACAGGCACCATCTCGATCTTCGCTCCACCATCGCTCCGCTTCTCTCTCGCCAAATCCACGTTTCCGTTACTCACCACAAAACGTACGTTTCTTCGCGGTATTGTCGAAGAACTCCTCTGGTTCATCCACGGCTCTACGGACTCAACACTTCTTTCGAAAAAGGGCGTCAAGATTTGGGACGGGAATGGGTCGCGTGCGTTCCTGGATAGCAGAGGGCTGCAGCATCGTCGTGAGGGAGATTTAGGACCCGTTTATGGATTTCAATGGCGGCACTTTGGTGCTGAATACGCGAATTGTGAGACGGACTACACGGGCAAAGGAGTCGATCAACTCAGGGAATGTATTAAGAAAATCAAGGAAAATCCAACGGATCGAAGGATCATCCTTAGTGCTTGGAATCCCAAAGGTACATTATCACTGTTATAGGAGACTCATGGGTAGTCCGATAAGCTCTCCAGATATTCCGCAGATGGCCCTCCCACCATGCCATATGATTTGCCAATTCTACGTCCACCTTCCGCCAGCTGAGACACCAGAGGCCAAACCAAAATTATCGTGTCTTATGTACCAGCGCTCGGCCGACCTGGGCCTTGGAATTCCATTCAACATCGCCTCGTACGCGCTGCTGACGCATATGATTGCACACGTTACTGGTACCGACGCGCACGAGCTCATCATCCAACTAGGCGACGCGCACGTGTACAGAGACCACGTCAAAGCGCTGGAAGAACAGCTCAAGAGGGAACCTAGACCGTTCCCCAAACTGCGATGGGCAAGAGAGGGGATAGAGGACATTGAGGAGTTTACATACAGCGACGTCGTGATCGAGGGCTATGAGCCTCATCCTGCGATCGCGATGAATATGAGTGTCTGATGAATGGACTAGTTGATGTATTTCGATATCCAGCTGTTGCTACAACTTTGATAAACGGATTTCAATGGCAGACAAACTATCTATAATATATATTACATCACGTGCCGATTCCTATTTGACGTCCGAAACCTCGTCATCGTTGGCCTCCACGCAATGGACCTCACAGAGCTTATTGACAAAATACCTCCCGGATACCAGTGGCCTGTGAAATTTTGTGCAGCTGTCACTGTCATTGTGTGGGTCGCATCTCTCGTCACCTCGAATGTTTCCCAAGTCGACCGTCTGTGGACATTTCTACCGTTCATCTATGCCGGCTATTATGCTCTTTTGCCCTTATGGCCTCAAGAGCCTTCATTTTTTCTGTGTCCGTATACACCTAAAAGTCTTGGTTGGGCAATAGCCAGAGATTTCAGCCCGAGGGCAGTCTTGATGCTTGGGCTCATCTTTCTATGGATGATCAGGTACTGCATTATCTCGAGCTGGTACTCCTGTTTAACAAACACCTTTCCACTATAGGTTATCGTACAATACCCACAGACGCGGTCTCTTCAGGCTGTAGGGGTTTGTTCGTTTATCGTCTCGCATTGTGTCTCACAATTTATCAGGCAAGACGAGGATTACCGCTGGGCTGTCCTCCGTAACAAAGTTCCCGCCTGGTTTTTCCAAGTCATCAACCTTACGTTCATTGCTGCAACTCAGAACGTTCTTCTACTTCTCCTCAGCTTCCCAATTAAAACCGCATCCACCTTTCAACCGCATACCTCCCTAGCCACGTCGGATTATATCCTCGCTGGACTTGCGCTGCTAGATTTGGCGTTTGAGTTCACCGCGGACAATCAACAATGGGCTTTTCATCAATACAAGCATGCTTATCTGGCTGCTGAGAAAGGGACGTCTGAAGTCGAGCCATACGACAATAGAAAACAATGGCCTGGCGCTCGTTTACACTTCACCGCGTCAGATGCCAAACGTGGTTTTGTCACTCGCGGTCTCTGGGCATATTCGCGCCACCCCAATTTCTTATGCGAGCAACTATTCTGGGTGTGTTTATACCTTCCCTAATCGACGCTCCTTCTGACAAAGGAAACGTTTGCAGTGGATAATTACTCTCTTCCCGCTTCTCTCCCCCTCGAAGCCTGACATCAATTCCACTTCCTTCCCGTGGCACCTCCTACCCACCTTATCCGCCACTCTTGAAAACTTTCCATATAGTCTTTATCCCCTCCTATCCCACCTTTTTGGACCTCTTGCTGATCTCGCACCTGCCTTCGCACTTTCCTTACTTTTTTTCTCTTCCACCCTCTTTACAGAGTCCATCAGCGCGGGCAAATACCCGAAAGAATACAAGGCATATCAGGAACGAGTTGGTATGTTTAGCCCACTACGTACGTGGGAGAAGGGACTTCTCCTTTCGTGGCGTGGGCGGAAGAAAGAGGCTGACGACATCGTTTGGGGCGAAGGAGACAAAGAAAAGAAGGAGTAGATGAAGGAGTAGATGGTGTATTGTAGTTTGTAAGACTGGGATGGTTTTGGTTTGTGTAATTCGTTGGACATGTATCAGCTTCAAACACTGCTGGCACCAGAATCTGTTTCCATCAGAAAAAGTGACAAAGAAGTGTGTCATGCCATTTCTTTGGCAACTTTTTGCCTTAGAAAAAGGCATTTTCCATTGTCTCAAACTTTTTTCCCTTGGAAATATGTACATTGGAAATGGCATGACACACTTCTTTGTCACTTTTTCTGATGGAAACAGATTCTGGTGCCAGCAGTGAAACACGGATTTATTTTCTTCTCTAGTCAGAATAGGTGGTCCACCCTGATACGAGCCATGCAATATACTCTTCAACCAACTCAAGTACTTGTCTCACCTCTCAAAAAGAAAAAGGAATCTGGATAATCTCGACGACCCAGCCCTTGAAGCTTGATGTAGTATTTCATGCCCGGAGCGATTCCCATACCTTACGTTCATAAAATTATGGCATGCATTCCTCCTTCAAGTGATTGAAAAGTGAACGCTCGAATGGGTTCCTCGTTTACCAACACTGCATGCTAGAGTATAAAGGTAGTGCACCACGGAAATTTGACCTTCACTGATGGAAGATGGCGGGGGAAGGGAGCTCTCGGCAATGAGTTTGGAAAGAGGGATGTCAGTACGGCACAGTGGGGAACCAACGCCTTGAACTCCCACTCGGGTCTTCTAGTTTTGATCTAGACACGGCTGAGGCAATTGAGATTTTATCTGGAACGAATAGCGCTTGCTCTTTGGCTCAAATTATAATACCTAAGTATTCCTCTTTCAGCGAGGACTGTACAATGATAGTTTTCGATGTGAACCCCCATCTGATTTTTTATATCTACTCAACTGAGTACATTCCGGTCTTCTTTTTTTCCCATTGAGTTTATTTATGCATACCTCTCGGGGTAGGTACGGCCATGCCATGGCTGTGCAGGATGAACGGGTGGATGGGCTCTCTCTCTGGGGAAGACTTCGGCCATCGGCCATCCTCAAGAGCTTTCTCCGAGTAACTCGTGTAAGCCGTCCGCCAACATATCTTTTTTCCTTTGAATTCAACCATCGCTTAACACTCCCTGCAGCGCGCCTCGATCGCGATCAATTACTATTAATTGGTTATCTCTAGGTAAACAACCCTTCAAGTCCATCTCTCTTTCACATCTATGCATTCTAACAATTCACCGTGACTGGATCTTCCTCGCTTGTTTCTTGAGTGATTTTGAGTGATCACTTGCATCAACTCGAAGTCTCTCCATTTTAGATTAGATTAGCGCAGCCTTAGCCTTAGTCTTGTGTAACTGCCGAAAGCTCCAGCGACTATGTATGATGGCTGGCGTTTCCGCCAAGAGTCTCAAAAGTACAATGAGTATTCATTCCTTTCTCGGCGAGGCGGCAGTTTTTGATGTAAACCCACCATGATTCATGTTTCTTTATATTCGAGTGAATTCCGACCTTCTTCTTCTTTTTTCTTCTTCTTTTCCACAGATTTGAGTTTATTTCGGGGTACGGTCATTCCGTGCCGTGGTGGATAGATGGGCTCTCTCTCCGGGGAAAATACTTCGGCCATCGGCCATCCTCGAGAGCTTTCTCCGAGTAACTCGTGTAGTTGTATCAAGAACGAGTCGTCCGTCAATACATCTTTTTTTCCCTATGAATTCACGCGTTGCTTAGCACCTCGATCGCTTGTTAAAATCAACTACGATTTCTATTAATTGGTTATTTCTAGGTAAAAAAACCCATTGAGCTTCAAGCTTCAGGTCCCATCTATTTTCGTTTCTATGTACATACGCGTTTCTAATAGATCCTATCATACCGCGACTGGATCTTCCTTGTCTGGTTTCCTGATTCCTGATCCTGAGTGATTTTGATTGATCAGTTTGGTAATTTGAAATAGTCGATAATCCATAATCAATTACGACCATCGATTGCGACCCATCGGAATCCATTGACAGCGTAGCCCCTTGGCACTTTGCATAAACGCTGGAAGATGTATGGATGTTATGATGACCGGTGGTTTCTTTGTTAGGTTCCCTTCTGCGCTTATCTGATATTGGAGAATGATCATCTCGTGAGCCTACTTTTCTGCTTTATCGTAGCGAGTACTTTAGACGACTCATTGTTTTTTTTCTTGTGTCCAGTCAAGTGTGTTTCTCAATGACGTTTAGTAGAAAACCTCTGCGAAACAAATTATGGGTCGAATTTGGGTAAATCGTTCCGGTCAATGTGGGTCGATCAAAGAGATTGTTGGATGGATCATCGCTATGTAGGTCGATCTGTACGGGATGTTTTTTTTTTCCCTTCCCTTCCCTTCCCTTCCCTTCCCCCTCCCCCCTTGGTCTCGGACCGTATAACTATCAAAGTCTTCGATAGTTCCTCTGTTTAGCTCCTTTGAACGTTTCGAAACGTCAGGACTTGATGAAGAATACGACAGCGATCGGGTTGTGTGATGTAATTATCTTGGAATGTTCGTGTCATGGAGATGGGTTATTGTATTTGTATTTTCATTTGAACGGATCTGATTCTTGTGATATGGGAAAGGAGAAGTAAAGAAATAACAAGGTTTGTTGATTGCTCGGTGAATGTTCGATTTTTTTTTCTGGTTTGGAAAGGGATGATAATTGCTAAGACGCGGTTATGGCAACCGTGCACCAAGACCTCAATTCGGCGAGAAGTGTGGTACCACAACTGGTGAGCTTTTGTTGTGAGTTGAGCACGCCGAGCACTAGGAAGACCGCGAGGGTGAGCACAGCACAAGCGCCTATGTGGAGCGTGGGAGAAGAGCGATGCATGGCAGTGGATGAAACGTGACATGAAACGTTCAAAGGGCGAATTGTTTGCGAGTGCGTGGGCAGAGAAATCATGGACGAGACTGTGAGCAACTCTGGCTCTGGCTATATAAATGTCGATCTCCAGCCCCCGTCGCCCCGCGATACCGTCTACGACTACGCCCTTGGAGGCTCCCCCTACTCTGACTTTTCCGAGCTTGCCCCCGTGTTGGATCACTACGATCCCGCCGACTTTGACGCCCCCCACTCCGCCCAGCTGCTCATGTTCGACCCCTACTACCGCACGCCCTCGCCTGCCTCTGACGACGTCGACCGTGCCTCGTCTGCGTCCCACTCGCCCAGCATGCCCGTCTTCGAGAACCTGTCCTTCAGCTCCCCCGCCTGGCCCCACGATCCCCTCCCGCCCGAGCCCCCAAACCCGCCCGAGCCCCCGCGTCTCCTCATAGACCAGCCCCAGCCCGGCATCGTCATCAATGCCCCCGACGACCCCGCCGATCACGGCCCCCAGCTCCACATCGTCCCCGCAACCCCGGTCACTGGCCGCTCAGACGTCGTCGCTGGCCCCGACTCGTCCCCCTGGATCCCCCCACCGGCCCCCTCTGCCTCGTCCTCCCGCTCTCCCTCCCCTGCCGTCTCTGCCGCCAGCACCCCCGCCCCCTCCAGGTCCCCCTCTGCCTCGCCCCGTCCCCAGCCCTCTCCTTATCTCTACCCCCAGCCCCTGCCCCTGCGCTCCCGCAGCAAGTCGGAGGCGTCCCTCGATGCTCCCTCCTGGGACTCTGTCGCCCTTCCCCAGCAGCAGCAGCATCTCCAGCCCTACCCGACAACTTTTGGCGCCAACTTTTCCTTCGGCACTCCAGCACCAGATTTCCTCTCCCCCAACAACGGCCTCGACTTTCACTCGGGCGCCCAGCTCCGCCGCACCAGATCAGACTCTGCAAACCGCCATCGCGGCTCGCGCTCCGAAGACCTCCAACTCGACAACTACCCCGGCCTCCTCTTCCCTCCTTCTTCCCACGACGACTTTATCCGCCAGCAACAGCTCCAGCGCCAACAACAGTTCCTCTCTCCCTCTCTCCTTCCTGCGCAGCCAGACCCTATCGCCCCACAGCCCCGCACACACTATCGCAGCGCATCAGGCGGCTCCAGGCCCAGATCCGAGCGCGGCTCCAGCGCAGTGTGGGATCCAGCGCTCGACCTCCCCGCGAGCGCCCGCCCGAGTCCGTACCCGAGCCCCCACGCGTCGCCTCGAGGCCGCCTCGTCCAGCTCGAGCGCGACGATGCGTTTGATTTTGGCGCGGCCCTCCCCGCGCAGGAGAGTGTCGCCGCGCAGAACGAGGACGCGGGTCTCGCGATCACTGTGTCGAAGCAGAACGTCACTACTGGGCGCACGGCGAACGCTAGTCAGCGACGGAGGAAGCAGGAAGCGACGTTCGTTTGTCCCGTTCCCGGATGTGGGAGCACGTTTACTAGGAGTTTTAATCTCAAAGGTGTGTCTTTCTGTCCCCCGTGCGTTGACGGCTTTGCTGATCATGGTAGGCCATATTCGCTCGCATAATGAGGAAAAGCCGTTCCAGTGTCATTGGCCGGGATGCGGCAAGGGTTTTGCGAGGCAGCATGATTGTAAGAGGCATGAACAGCTTCATACGAATTATAGGCCGTTTAATTGCGAGGGGTGTGGGAAACAGTTTGCGCGCATGGATGCGCTTAATAGGCATTGTGAGTTTTTTTTTTGGGGGGGGTGGGGTCGTTGATTGAGTCTCGTTTTGGTTGTAGTGCGCTCCGAGGGAGGCGCGGAGTGTGTCAGGCAGCAGGGCGCGGCGTCTCCCCCTGATTTGGCGTTGTCGCCGGGGACGAATCATAGCAATGGCAATGGCAATGGTAACGGCAACGGGAGAGCAGTAAAAGCCCACATGGCGTCTTCGACGAATGGGGGATTTGCGACGCAGCAGCAGTATACAGCCGCGAGCGCGAGCGGGAGTGGGAGCGGGAGTGGAAGTGTTGTCGTCAAGAAGATGGAAGAGGGTCTTGCGTGGGGCGTTCCGAGGCTTGGTGTTACGCTTTAGGAATTTGGGGAATCCCTGACTTGACCCCCGGGATGAGGGTGCGCTTTTTTTTTTGTGTGCTGTGTGCTGTGTGCTGTGCTGTCTTTTTTTTTTTTCTTTTTTTTTTCTTTTTGCTTTTTTTTTGTGTGCATATGCTCGGTGTTCGGTGCTCGGTGCTGGACTCGTGTATATTTGGACTTGGTTCACTGCCTTTGTCGTATGGTACATGATACATGATACGTCCCTTTACATCCCTTCCCCCCCCCCCCCAACCCCCATCCCCTTACTTCTTACTTCTTACTTCTTACTTTGTTTTTTTTTGCTTGCTTGCTTGGAAAGCTGGAACTTTCTTGATTTTTGTTTTTTTATTGTTATTCGCGTTGTGTTTTTGTCTTTTTACTGTGTACGTACGTACCGACGTACCGACGTACGTACATATATATATATATTATTATTTTTTTTCTCAACACACCCACACACCACTTCCCCCAGCCCTCTTTTGTTTTGCGCTTTGCTTTGCTTTGCTTTGCTTTTTTTTCGTGCGAGCGTACTTTGTATACTTTGTTTCCTGCGCACCCCTTCCCCGCCACTCGCCACTCGCCACTCGCCACTCGCCGCCTTTTACCCGACAAGCGTTACCGCCACTCGCTGTCTTTTACCCGCCACCCGTTATCGCCACTCGTTTGCTGAGACGCCCCGCGTGCGTGGGCTCGTTTTTTCCCCCCGTTTTTAGCATGGTTGTGTTAATCGTACCCTCTTCCCCTCGTCCACCATACGCCCGCCCGACCGTCTGTGGTATTCTCTTGGTCTTCTTTTTGTTTTTTTCTTTCTTTCTTTTTTGTTTTCGATTTTTGATCTTCTCCCTCCCCCCCTCCCCCCAACTTTTACTGTGTAGTATAATCTGCTTTTTCTACGCTTGGATTCGCATCCGCCTTTTTTGTATGGATTGTATGGATTGTATGTTTTTTCTTTTTTTTATGGAGTTGGAGTTGGAGTTGGAGTTGGAGTGTGTTGGTGGTAATGAGTAATGAATGAGTAATGAGTCCTTTTTTTTCCTTTCTTTCTTTCTTGTGTTCTTATGGCTTCTTTCCTTTTCTTTCTTTCTTTTTTTTTTCTTTGTGTTTGCGTTCTTTTTTTTTTTTTCTTTGTAGCGTATAGTAGATGAGATGCTTATTTGAGAAAGAGAAAGAGTATGATTTTGTGTTTTGTGGATAGTGTAATTTAATGGAAAATGTTTTTTTCTTTCTTTTCGTAATGGAGAGAGAGAGAGGTATAGTCGTTTGGAAGTTCATGGTGAACTTCTTTTTTTTTCAAGGAAATGTCTTATTGGCTTGTAGTATTATTGGGCTTTGGGAGGGGAAGGAGTTGATTTTTTTTTTTTCTTTCTCAGGAAGGTGGCGGTAGCGCTGCGTACGCGGGGGTTTAGGCGGCGTTCGTTGAGCGCGGACAATTTCTCATTTCTGATTTTCTTGGGGCTGAGGGTTTCGCTTCGTTTCGTTCGGACCTTGTGTGGCGATGGCTGATCGCCGTGATTTATGTTGATGTTGGTGATGTTGGTGATGACGATGATGACGATGATGTTTGACGATGTTTGATGGTTTGATGGTTTGATGTTGGTGACGTTGTTTGATGGATGGTCATGGGGCGAAGCGAAGCGGTGAAGGAACGTGCGAGGACGCACCTCCGCCTCCTAGCCTCCCAGCGCCTCCAGACGGACTGATGCACCGCGGTTTTCGGCAGGTCCGTTTTTTTTTCACTTGTAATTTCTTTTCGGGTTTTTCTGGTTCTTTCTTTTGATTTTTTTTTCCTTTTTTTTTCTTTTGGAAAGTGTAATCGATACTGATACCTCTTTTTGTTTCGTCGTTGGGTTCTGGGAATATGTGGTTGGATGGGAAATATGGAGATGTGATCACATCTTTACTTCCTCGCGTTTGGTGGGTTTTCCGTTGCCGTTGATCTCGGAATGAAAATCGATTGTGATTGGGTGGGGGGTTTTCCTTCCCTCCAGGCGTAGGGCTGAGGGCTGTGCGGCATTGGATAGTTGATATCGATTGTGATGATGATTTACGTTACTGATTCTGTGCGGCGATGCAATGACCCGTGTGAGCGCCCGCCATGATGGCCGAATACCGCGATTTTCGCACAGGCATTTCTTTTGTTTCAATCGTAGATACTCTTTTTTTTTATGGTATTGGCTGGTCGATTGTGTGTCTGGATGGATGTAGATGTGAAAATAAGAAGATATGGAAGTGCGGTCAGTGCGTTTCAGGTCTGGGTAATCGATGTCCTCGGAGGGGTTCCTTTTCTCAGGTGTAGGGTGAGAAAAAGCACTGATCGTGATCGACGTGATGCATGTACAGTGGGCGATGATTTACGTCACAAGGCCACGCAAAGAGCGCGAGCGCTTCGACGAACCCGTTTGCTTTTCTCTGTTTGGCAAAACCTGTGTAAGCTATCTGTTACAAGGTGCGCCCTTCTCCTTCGTTTTTTTATGTGAGCGTGGAAGGAATCTTGAGAATGGGCGATGTGACGAGTTTTGATGGTAAGATGTGATGTAGATGCATGGATGGAGGGATGATATGCCATTGCAATTGCATGCATAGCCTCGTGGATCATGATCATGTCTGTAAAACGTCATGCTTTATGATAGAAATCTGTGCTCTGATTGGTCTAACGTTGTTGTTTTGTATTCTTCTAACCTTTTCTCGTCTTTATTTCCTTTGTATCGAAACACGATTTGTGAAACCCTTTTCTTGACGTTTGTTGTTCTTTTTTTGTTTCCCCCCTCCTCGGATCGGCTTGTATAGCCTCAGCGGGAATACGTGAGCTTTATGAATAACTTAATGAAACATTTCACGACGCACGGCAGGGCCAGTGCTTGGCAAAAATTCCCTTACCAGTCCGTCTCTCAATTCAAACGTCACGCGTCACGAAGGTGTCCAAATTGCAACGCCTGTCCTACGTCAAAGATTCTTCTGTCACCAGTCTTGCAAGGCCCATTTTTCACAAGGTCTATGGGCTTATAGCATAACACAGCCCCGAGTGTCAGGTCTATCAGATGGTCGAGATTCAGGTCATGTCACAGGTGCCCTTGAAGGTTGTTTTTGTTTTGAACGCGAGATTATTTCGAACGCTCGATCACATGTCATACCTGTGTTCCAATTGAATGGTACATCTGAAGCTCCTGCGAACGTCAAAACTCGCCCCCTAGTGCCTAGTGATCACATCGACTATTCCTGGTTCGTTCCTCCAACGGGCAGGCATCTTTTGGTTCTCCCTCAAACGTTAATCATCCCGTTATCACAAGACCACGAATGCAAAGTTTGAGTTTGCAGGCAAAGAACTTCCAAGTCTGCGAGCGGGAAACGTGTTTCACGAGACGAACCGCGAACTCAGCCTCCGTGTGAAAAAGACATGTCAATCTTGCTCTGGATATGTTGTTGGCAGTTCACTTCTAGGTGTTGTTGTTGATCTTGGGTGATTTCCGGACTCGGAACCGTGCTAGTTTTGACACCTACGCTCAGCGTTGTCCCTTTGTCTTTGATATAGTTGTTTTAGGCCTAGGAGCATCCTTTGTATAGATGGGGTTTTTGCCAAGACTTGGAATGCGTTCTCGATGGACGTGGTAGTAGCGCGAGTCACCGACTAGTACGGGCTGCACATGCAGAAGAGGAGCTACCCAATCAAACTATGCAGCGTGCCCTCGCTATCATCATCAGCCCACCAGTCTGCCATCGAGTGACAGCTGAGTCGACAGATCTACAGAGGTTACAATCAGTCCCTTACGATACTATTGGCCAAGGGTTTAAATATTGAGTTCCGGTGGTTGTGGTATGTAGTCTCCCTCTTTTTTTTTTTTTTGGTATCTCTCACCTTTTGAAATGTCGTTCATTGGGATATTTCGACTTGTTGCCCTTGGTGAGCTCCGATCTGTCGTCGCTCTGGGTACTTTCTTTCGCTGATTGCAAATGCAAGGTCTTTCATTATTGCTAGGCCTCGTCGTCCTCGGCTTGGCCGCTCATTCGATACAGATAACTGGTGTGGCCGTTTCCTTTGAGGTAGTCGCATTGATTGCCGGGATTCTTGCTGTGCTATCGTTGCCGACGATGTACGCCGCTCCAGTGAAACGCCAGTCTTCATGTTTTGTGACAATTTTTTCAGGCTGGTTGTTGGTCAGATTCGTAGAGGCGCTTTTACAAGCATGGTTGCTGTGGAATTGCCTGTTTTGAGTACGTCAAAATATCATTCTTAAGCCATGAATTCCAACCCTATTCTAGCTGTCCTTTGGGTCCTTTTCTTGACTGCTGGTGCGCTTACCGCCCAGTTGAAAGATTTAGTGTTTCCTTCTGGCTGCCAAGATTTTTTTGATCTCGAGTTCAATCGTAGGTCTATTTTTCAAGATATTCCTCAACCTCTTCACTCAAAGCTTGCTTCCAGCTATTGTACAGGGATGGTGCAGAGAGTTTTCCACCATCATGGGCTGTTCATTTGTCGTGTGGATTCTTTGTCAGTAGTTGACTAGATCTCAGAGTCACTTCTCTCTGATACTGCCCTCAACAGTATTCCTGTATACCGCCACCCTCCTGGTCTTCGCCCTCATTGGGCAGTCTCGCGGTAACACTGTTTGGACGACCTCTGTTGAGGAGGCTCGTTTCTTGGAAAACAGGCCAAACCACTTGCCGCAACCCGTGGCTGTTCCCGTGTATTATAATCCCGCTGCTGCCGCGTATTCTCCGGTACTTCCACAACAACAGTATCCAATGGTACAACAACAAATGGGACCAGCACCAGGAAATGGTGGAATGCCAGAAGTTTAGTGTTGGCACATCATTGGTGTAGGTTTATCACGTTATGTTCTGTAACTTATCTAGCTTGTTTTCGTGAATTCGCTAATGACTAGCAAACGAGTCTTTTTCTACCATCCACGTTTTTTGGACCTGATTTTTTAGACTGCTTGTACCGTTTCACGCTATGTCCATTTAATATTTTATCAAGATAGCAATATGCATATAACATTATAGTCCCTGCGAGGATGCATTCTAGAAACGTGAAATCGTCCATGAACCCGCCGCTTAGAGATGCATCCTTCTGATCGCTAAGGTACGTTTCGGGTTAGAGCACTGTGTTCCTGGAAATACTTGCAATAAGAGGAAATTCTTTAGTTTGGTTGGACCCCGAAACACTCTTTTCCCATGTAGCATTCAAGCGTTCATGGTGAATCCTTTATAAGCAGTGAAGCCTTGGTCATAGCATTCCGGCAAGTTGCAGGAAGACTTTTCGCTCCTGTTGATGCTGCCTTCTCTGAAAGGTTCTTTTACCGGAAGCTTTTTCGCCAAACCAAGTGAAGACCAGTCTGCCAGACTTCTCAGAAACAAGTCAACTATACAACTCATCAACATCGTCGAGATCTTGTTCTTTGCAGCGTTCTCAGCCTGTGGTTGTCCAGGACGAAATGGACGAGCAGGGCGGTAATCTTATTTTCTGAGAGCGGCATCCAAATGTAACCTGACTTGTGCCGAGGATAATGACGCGTAACTTCGGAAGACGATGATAATATGTTGCGTCACATTTACGTGTGTATTCACAACTTCTAACCTTTCGTATTAACTCCACTTTTATGATGTACACGATTTTCAGGGTGATAAAAATGCCTTTTTCCAAGGCAAAAATGTGGCAAAGAAAGAGTATGACACATTCCTTTATTGCTTTTCCTGTTGGAAACAGTTTCCAGCACCAGCAGTAGCGCCTCGCATAGAAACAAGTATTCATGATTTTTGACAGCCAAAAGTTGTTTCTTCATGTAATAATTTCTCTGTTTTCTTTACGTTTACATAAAATCTAAAGCACCACGATATGTGGCGTAGTCACGATCGTCATTCGTTCCGTACCCTTGTATTATGGTTAGGACCAATCCGCGAGGATCCGAATAGATCCAATTTGCGTTGTCCATAAACTTCCCGTTCCCCGTGATTTGAGGATTTCTATATCCTTCACCTTCACACTTGGAAATGCGAGTGTATGCGAGAACAGTAGGAATACTACCCAGGCTCCTGACCAGCATCTCAGATACTTAAAGCCACAAAACTGGGACCGTGGCCCAAGCAGCCTAAGTAACGCTTTCAGAGCGGTGGGCCAATCCAATTTCGTCCACGCTCGACGCCCTCACAAATTGCCGATCACAACAAATTCGTCGTGTTAAAGAATACATTGTATATATGAGAGGATGATATTGAGTGTTATTTGTAAGGGTATCATAAGAGCTTGAACAACTTGATTGTAAGACGGGAGGGTATACGTAACGTTTGGATGAAGAGCATAGGCGAAACGACGGAATAGAGAGGGCGGAAACAGTCCAAAACCTCTCACAACGATGTATTTAACAGGCAAGAAGCTATTCCAACAGGTAAGCGAGTATAACTTGAGACAAAAGCATCGAGTGACAAACCTCCTTGTCGATGGTTGGATTTCGAGAAGCAGGACATTTAATACTCTTCTGATGGCGTTTGAGCACGCTACGTGTTCTAAAACGTTCGCCGCAATACTGGCATTGGTGACGTCTGATACCCGTGTGCGCATCCATGTGGTCTGAATGGGTGATTTTGAGGTCTGGAAGGAACCATACAAAGCACAGTAACGTACTATTGAGATTGTCTCTGCTTGTGAGCATCTGATCGCATGTTTGGCACCGATACTGTGCAACCTTCTTCCGTCGCTTCGCACTTGCTTGCAACACGGCGTCAGAAGCGATGGTCTCCCTTTGTAAGATGGGATAACCAATTCCAGAGGCGTTGTCGTAACGCCTGAACATGTCCTTGGTGTTTTGCTGGACATCCCGAGAGTTTGCCGGCGAGGACGGAAGTGGTGATGGAGGCGCGGATTGCTCAGTTGTTCTGGTATCACCAAGGTGGCGATGATCGTCGGATATGGGAGCGGAATATACATCAGCTGAGCTAATGGTTTGAGGACGAGCATACGGGCTACGGTTGTGCACCGACTTGGCTCGCCGAGGTATTTCGCGAGTTTCCACAGCCCTCTGGCCTCCAGAAGAATGGGTATGTCGGCGTTGCAGGAGTTGACTGTTATTCTCTGCCAAAATGACATCTGGGCTCAACAGAGAGCAAGAGCTACTATGCGAACGATTGTGGCGGCAAAGGTGTCTGTCATCCTCGTGTCCATCGGGTGGCATCAATGATGACCCAAGAACCTCGCATGGTGGATGATAACGGCGGTGAAGGGTGTCTTCGTCGACATTGGAGGTAGTGGACAACAGATCTGCACTAGTCAATGTGCTCGGAACGGACAGGACGGGGGAATGCGGGACAAAGAAGGGAGACGTGCTTTCGCTGTGCTGAGGTGATAGATAAGATCCAAGATCCGTTTGAGAAGGGGAAGGGTCTTGGTCTATGATATTCGACATTCCTTCAAAATTGAGGCTTATCGTTTGATTGAAGATGTCATTTAGGTCGTCATCTGACGCCGCTGACTGTGGGTAGACGTTGTTGAGTAGGTCGTTAGCCCCAGAAATGGTCAGACTAAGTCCCTCCGAAGATGTACTTCCACCGCTGGAATGAGAAGATAGACCAGGGGACACGCTTGACTCCAAGCTCCAGGGAAAAGAATCTTCTGGAGATATCTCATCAACAAGCGTGAAGTCTCCAAATGCGGCAGCCAGACCACCGGGAGACATAGACAATGCAGAAGAGGTAGAGGAGATCGGAGAGCTGAGATACGGGGTAGGGGAAACGGGAGAGCTGAGATACGAGGATGAAGATATCTGTAGTCTTAAGGGATCTGTTATACAAAGTCATGGTCAACGGGAGGTTACGCGTGAGTGGACCAACAAAACCTCTATCATTATAGGTGGCATTGGAGGAGGACCACCCTCGTACTTGTGAGAGGTCATCGTGTGTCTCAAATTGCGGAAGCGGTGGACGAGATTGGGGTGGGGTGTCTGGAATCACAACGATCGGTGCGTAGTTGAACTCCTCAGCCATGCTAAGCACTAGGGGTGTGTGTGGTGTGGGTGTTCCAAGACTTTCGAAGGGAAGCAGAAACTGAGTCGGCTTTATATAGTATGAATCAAACGCACCCTGCCTTCAACATTGTAAAGGCTGTGCATCCTAGGCTGTGCTTGCCGGACGCTCGGCTCGTTTTTGGGCGCTAAAACGCACACAGACTATAAACGAATAGTCACTGTAGAATCATTCTCGAAGACCTGAGAATTGTTTAATGTGTAGTCTCAAGACCCAGAGGATGGGCATAGCCAGGCAGCAGGACTTGATGCGTGGAAAAAAGGACTTGATGCACAAGTGTTTTCACGTCAGGCAGCATTCACCGAACCGCACGCGTTCACGCGAGCTTCACGTCCTCGGCTGTGCATCACGTCATGTGCAGGCCTAGAGGTCTCCCTTCTATACCACGAGTTGTCTCCTTTCCCTTAGTGAAATATCGTCGAGGAATAATATAACGGGATCATAAACCATGGTGCATATACAACATTCGAGGTTTTGCAGACATGCTGTATTCCAGACATCTTACCGAGGGTCCTGCTAGTCGAAATTGATATGAGGGATGTATGTTCTCCAAAAAAAGTCAAATTGCTCTCATAACTAGTACTTCCACTGCACGTTGCACAGCGATTAAGGTTGTAATTAGCACCCCCGATTACAAAGTCCTTCAGTCCGAATCACAGTTTTCTTGTAGAATTCTAGATTATGTGAAGCGTCTTCTATCAAGGTGATGCTATGCATGTGAGCACTGGCCTAATTCGGGGTACTTCTTATCCAGGATCTATCCCATGTTATCCAATCACGCAGCCGCGAATTATGAATAGAACGAAAAGCTGGCCAGTGCGCCGTGGACCAAGTAGTATGATTACTTTACGGGTATTACGATGCAAGCTGACAGTATCCCTTTCATTCAAATACTACAGATACCTTAGTACAAATACCGGGAATGACAGCTCGAGTCATGCAAAATGGGTCAGGTGTGGTACGACCACAAGCTTGAAGATGGACATCCTATATGATCGGAATGTGTTAGAACCCTCTACGTAGTATAAGTATCCCGGCACGTAGTACTAGTATAGATACACGAATTAGTTATGACCGACTTACCCTCCGTCTCGTATAAATAAATGCCTAAGGGTGTCGCACTGTATGTAGCTGTATAACTATGAATACTGAATAAAGAAACATTGTATCACTGGAGAATTCGATGTGGTCCCAACACGGCAATCTCATAAGCACTTACCAGACCAACGTTTTGGAAAGGCACTTGAGAGCCTCGATGTTCGTTGAAACTATTGGATAGCTGATCCTTCATTGTCTATCAATACATTCTTCCACAAACGCTCAGGGCTCGACAAGAAGGAATTTGTCCAAGTCATGTTCTAGAGCCCAGGCAATGATTTCGTTCGGTCTCGTACAACGTAAGCAGTTCTCTGAAATTATTGTCATTGAAGTTGATACATCAGGCTATGTCAGCTAATGCGAAAATACTTGTTTTTGTTTTGTGTCCCATCCCAGCTGGGGCTTAGCCTATGTCGGGTTCTATCATATGTACTTGGGTTACGTATTTGCCCTGTATACCGTAGTCGCCTAATCTATGTATTCGACGTCCGCGCTGTGTGCGATGGCCAGGTTGTGCCCGGCCATTGGGCTGCAGTTCGTATTATGCCTTTAGTAGGCGTGCCTATGGTGAAGTAAGAGATAAGTGCGTGGGTCGATCTCCTTTCCCTCCCTTTTCTTGGCTTCTCGGCTTCTCGGTGTCCTCAGTTGACCGCCAGTTTTAGTAAGGTCTTTCAAATCGTCTGGTGCGGCTGATGTACTGGAACAGGGTTTTCATTGTGTTTTATTGTGCTGGGGTCTTAGCAGTTTGGTATGCGAAAACATTAAACAATACGATAGCACCAGATAATTAGAAAGCAACTAGCGATGTACACTACTACAACTACATTGAGGTCCTGAATGATGATTAACGAGTTAGAGTTCCAACCATTAATGCTGTAGCTACGCCCTCGTTTCCGCACGGATGTCTGCAAGAATGTTACGATGGGTTGGATACTTTAGTTTGTTCACAAACCTTGCCCAGGATGTTGCTTCTTGCCATGACGGAGAACATTGGAACGAGTTGCCATTGCCAGGTGGCATACACTACAGGTGAAGTTCTTGGCGTTGCGATGGGAGTTTATATGATCTGAAGCGAAAATATTTGAGATACGATTGGTTGGATAATGAAAACAGAGCTTTCTTACTCTGCCGGTTACGAGCAGTTGTGAAGCTGCTGTCGCAGTTTGGGTGAGGACAAGTAAATTTTGCTTTGTGTTTCCTCCGATGTGAAGCCGCTCGTTGTATGGCTGACGTACTGACAGTAGGTCGATAGGTGCCCTCAGACATTTGCTTTTCGAGATCACCATCGTGTTCATCTGTACTCGAATCGCGCGTTTGTGGTGTCCGAAGAGGGGAGTTTGATGTGACCCTCCCTACAGACTGTGCTGTTGCAGGGAAAGAATGGACCAGACCAATGTCACGATACGCGGATGATGATGAACGCGATTTTCTCGACACAGGATATGTGGTGGACGAGGCGTTCCAACTATTTGACGGTGGCGGCGGCACTGTCTGGACACAAAAAGGTACGTATTCATTAGGTGGAGGTCCAAATGGACGAGAAGCATAGAATTGCAAGGATTGAGCTGCAGGACGTCAGACAACTGGCTGAAAGATGAAATGGAAACCTTACCAGGACCTCCACTGCAGAGAGAGCCCTCATCAGAAGAATCAGTAGGAGTAGATCGTTGAGACGGCAACCGGTAGTGATCAGGGAAGTTGAGGGTATGTGCAATTTCTCCTATGATACCTGTGGGGAATATCAGATAAATTGGAGCAAGAGAGAGGCTACAGCGAACAGACAAGTAACATAAGATGGAGACATCGGCATTGCGCAAGGGTCGGTCACGGAGCTCTGTGAGTCTTGATAAGATGGAGGCTCTTTCTCGATACTGTACATGGCTGGAACGAGGACGGGCGGGAGAATTCACGTTAAACATTGCTCTTTATCTATTTTGGAGGTCATGAGTCAGGAAAAAAAAGGCTGTAGTTGTGACTGCGGGCTTGCCTAGTAGTGACACCACTGCGACCCATAATCGTTTCTACATGAATAAGATGATCGTTATATCGATCGATTAGGACCACGTTCTATGGATGATAAGACCCCCAGAATGAGCCGAAAAAACACTGTTCATCTCTATGTAATGACGTAATCTTATGTGGGAAGACAGTTGATGCGTGACGTCCGTGACATGCACAGCTACATGTATGGAACTCGAGATTGCTGAGGTCTTTGCCTAAACTTTTGATCACCATGGCCGGCCGGGTTGAAATACCTTATTCCTCTCATTCACCCTTTGACGCTCCAGCGCTCTCATCTGAATGCTATGCTGTCGCTACTACTATTGCACTGGAGCTTGACAGCTGCCCAGCTTGTTCTCATCGGTCTCGTTGTGCTAAAATTATACCAGTGGTTGTAATAACGAACTGCATAGCTATGCGACTGGAAGCAAGGTCCACGCCTCTACAATACTCCCGACTCCGTTCTGCAAAAAGGATGTGGCCCTTAAGTGACCTCTTTCCACGGCCTCTCTTATTGCTTGTCTACTAGTAACTATAAAACGTGGTTCAGAACAATACTAGGAGAGATTTTCAATGACCATTTGCCTGTGTTCTTTTCACCTATTTCAATTTTCTGTCTGATAGCATCACATTTATACGTATGCTTCCCTTGATACTTCCAAGGACACATAAGAGGATTCTCGGCTGGATCATGTTCTCCAGAGTTATACAATACAGAATTACGGAACTTATGTCGTGACAGCCTTTTATCTCGTCAAGGTCTCATACTTGATTACAGTTCTTAGTTTGACAATGGAAGGCCAAGCCTCGAGGCCGGTTCGGACAATAAATAGCGATGAACCTAGATCAGAAAACTCTTCGCATTGTGCTGCGGAGTCTTACCTCCGAATTGCACTGTTTGTTCAAGAAGCGTTGTCGCCTCAACACCGGACAAGAAGTGTATGATCGCTCGCGGTGCGGTTGTTGCCGAGAGCTAAAATTCCCTCCGATGACAGTCGACAGTCGAACAGTAGGTTATAATATATATCAGTCAATCAGACCGGAGTTACGAGAGTATTTAATTGACAGAATGCGTAATTCGCTCATTTTGTTGGTATGACAACCCAGAGTTTCAATTAATAAATGCTGCTATCCCTACTGAGCACTGAGCACCTAGTGCTACCACATATCCTACCTGTCTTATTAGGCTTCACACCTAATTTCGATCTCTTCCCTTTCCAGATAAATGTGATTGGACGTGCTTTGTCCATGACGGACCATGACGGATCTTGGTTCTATCCATCGTATCATTTAAAAATCGAGTCAGGTATTCAAATGACAGCTGCACAGCCAAAGACAGCAGATTGTAGAATGTAAAAGATAAAAATAATTGGCACACTCATGGAGATACTTGCCTGTTAACAGTATTCACAAATACAAGTATGTCCAAGCGTTTCTTCCGTCCTCGCATGAGTGAAGAAGCACAAGGATACTAGTAGTCAGGCGAATGACAGTTGCAATACACAAAGGGGTATACAGATCAGAACGAAAATATACGGTCGTTGATAGATGCAGAAACACATAGGTCTTTTTCAAGAACTATAATCACATACACATCAGCACTAGGAAAAATTGGGGTCGCGTGTTCTGTAATGGATAAAAGGGTGTTAACGTGTTTCTGTGTAAGATAGATATCAGAGACGAACCGTTGTTTTCTCGAATCATCGTATATTGTTATTACGTCTTGCATGATTCCTTGTTGCGCACAGTAAACTGGGCAAACAGCTTCGTGACGTTCTCTGGAATCTTTGCGAGACAAAATCTTGGTGCAGCCTAGGCAGTGTAGACGTTTGCTTGAGGTGTCATTGAGGATTTCAGCATCAGACTTGATATAGTGTATACTCATATAGTGCCTAATGACGTCTGCGTGGCGGCTAAAATCGCTTGCGCAGATAGGACAATGGACTAAGGAGGTATCGCGTTGAATTTGGTGAAGAAGCCTGGCGTGCGGTTGGAGAGACCGTGCCCCACGTCGCCTTGATGATTGTGATTCATAACCGTCGTTATCAGAGGTGTAGGGAGCATCGTCATCGTCCTCTAAAACATCAGGAGTATGTTCGCGATATTTCTGGTCGCCACGAGGCCGCAAGGAGCGACGACGAGGCGTTGCGTTTCGAGCTACTCGTACAGGTGTTGGCGAACGTGTTTTTGAAGATGGTACTTCATAGGGAGCAGCTCGCATCGATGACGAGCGCTTACCACTACGTAAGCATTTCGAAATAGGTTGGATGGAAAGAGGCCGCGGAGATTGCGGCAGGGAAGGTCTGATGACATCAACAATTGGGTCGATAAAAGTGAGTTCGTCGACATTATCAAAATTCCAAGAATATCGAGAAGACAGGTTGGGCGAACACGACGGAGAGCTCGAAATCGAGGATAATGATGATGACGAGGAGACAGGTGACGAGGCTGTGAGCCTTTGGGGGCTCTAAAACGCGGTCTCAGTGATGGCACATATAAGGAGCGCAAAGTTACAAACCGAGATGAACGAATGCCATGATGTAGGGTGGTCCGTTATTGAAGTACTGGTCACATATTGGGAGCAAGAGGTTGATTCCGGGTAATCATAATCGAGGCAGTTGGCGGTCTGTTGAGGCTTGATGCCAAAGCTAATGGAAAACTTAGTGCACGAGTGAGTTAACATGACAAGTCGACATACGCCAGGCTGGTATCAACTTCAGGCGTACATGCTTCGAAATTGATCCATTCCTGCCAGGTTTGTTGAACTTGGTCCATGTCCATTTTCATGGATGCACGGAAGCTTTCCGACACGCCTTGTGAGGGATATATCGAAGTCTGAGAAAACATGTTCATAGGAGTCGAGGATCAAAGTAACTAGCTTTCTTTCAATTTATAGATTCCAGTTGTTTTGTCAGACGCCCACCGCAACAACCTCATGACCGTATCCGACATGATTTGGGACCTCATTCTCTTGTTCTAGCTGTTACCCTCCAGATCTGGAGCAATTAAGCCGTGATCTGAGTTCCAAACGTGACGATTAGATATCTCCACTAGCATGAAGACCCGGAGTAGTCGAAGACAATGAAAAAAACAAAAGCAAAGCAGGTTTCAACGAGAGCCCTGAACAATAACGTCTTGCTTTCGCTGAATAAAGGAAGACGCCCACAGAGTCCTTCTTCGGTGTATGAGCCTCATGTCCCCATTAACCGGGAGGACGACGACAACGGCTGGTTGGTTTGTGCCTGGTCGCTGATAAACTT
Organism: Termitomyces sp. T70a; assembly: GCA_017657195.1. Lineage (NCBI taxonomy): Eukaryota > Fungi > Basidiomycota > Agaricomycetes > Agaricales > Lyophyllaceae > Termitomyces > Termitomyces sp. T70a. Next base: position 93,253 of record JAGGAT010000020.1, read on the forward strand.
ATGTTAAATGAGTTAACAATCGAAATGCCTAAAAGAGATCAATTGAAAGACTTACCAGGAAGCCTCGTCAGAATTCCCTCAGGTTCCCTTTGTCATTTCCTGATTAGGCCGCAAAAAATGGTGAGTTGGTGGGAATTGGGGCCTACACACATCAATGAATATTTGCCATAGAGTGCCGAGGCTCTCTCAATAGACTCAGATAAAGATCAAGTTGAGCCAACTTTGATTGAACATGCTCATCATTGTTGTCCTTGATTTGCCGCGTTCAGTCCAGTATTTTTCTTGCAAAACTGTCTCAATATGTAGCAAATATCTGGTAAATTACTGCTGACTCCGAATTGACCGGGACTCTCACAGTTCAGATTTTTCACGATGTGATGACCCATGCATTCTATATTCCCTCCTGGTGCATGAGTGTTTCCTTTAGTAAACAGTGAAAAAACGTGTTATTCCATTTCCAATATGCAGCATTTCTTCAACCAAAGATGTCTTCTAACGAAGTGTTGTTCTACAGTAAAAAGCCGGCCAAGAAACAAACAACAGGTTTCTTTGGTCCTTTTCCACCAGAAACAGGTTCTGGCCCGAGAAGTGATCTCAGCATTTCCAAAAGAAATTCTGACCTCGAGAAACACGTTATTTGGCGGTGCTTGGCGGCAACCCTCGCCGGCACAATTCGCGCCGCGCCTGTGGCCTTTACCAAGGGTCATCATGTCGCGCATTCCTCAGTCTTCTTCATCCCGTTCCCCATTGAAGCCGTCCACGAACTCTCCTGTCTCGAATTTGTCGGCAAACTCCAAGTTTCGGACTCCGTTGAGAACAGGAGTTTCGCCAACTCCGCCATCTTCAAAAACACCCAGTGGCACAACTAATCAAGACACAGTCTCATCTTCGCTCAGTATTAAAGAAGCTATTGCTCTCAGGAGAGCTGAAGCGAAAAAGGCGCAGCTAAAAGCACCTTCAAATGACTTCATATCTCTTGAAGACGCGTCGCCTGTACCTGTGCCACAGAAGGAAGAGGAGGATATTTTAGGAAGATGGCCGATAAGAGAAACGATAGAGCGTGCAAGAAGCACAGGTGAGGACGCGATTTTAGCGACGGTGTCTGACTGAACTCAATGGCAAAGGTCATGATAAGGTACCTTGAATCTTGCGACTAGATCTCTGCCATGCATACCTTCAGCCTTGTTTGAGATTCATCTTGGAATTACACCAGATCCTCTGAAGGCTGTACCAAACGAGCCTGTTCTGCCTCCATCAGACCCCTCAGACGTTCCCCGTCGCAAAGGAAGAGGCAATAATCCTGCATGGTATGAAGCGCAGGATCTGCTCGTCCTCAAATTGTGGAACAATGAGATTGTAGAGATACAACATGAGATTTCCCTCTTCGGATCTTTGAAAACCCTTGACGTGAGCTTAGAGCAGTGAACCCGGATTTGAGCTAACATTTACGAGTATAGCTCCACCAGAACAAGCTCACGTCGTTACCTTCAACGATCGCAGATCTTACCGCACTCACTTCCTTGGACTTGTCCCACAATGCCTTGACGGCTCTTCCTGACAACATCTTTGCCCTTCCCGCTCTCACACTACTAAATCTATCTCACAATGCTTTGACAGCACTTCCGCTGAACGTGCCTTTTGCTTCACGTAACATGAGTGCTCGCAAACAATCGCTCGGAGGAGGAAGCTTTTTCACTCCTACGATCACGCGAGCCTCATCACCCCTACCTTGCCTTCTCGTTCTCAATGTGTCTCACAACAAGATACCGGCTGCCGCAATTGATCTCGAGTTTCCCAGAACTCTTACCAAAGTTGACATCAGTAATAATCCTCTCGGAATGGCAGAACCGCGATGCCAGTCTTTAATGCGGGCACTTGGTTCATTACCAAAACTAAAAGAGCTCCGGCTCGAGAATGCGGAAATAGGCGACGATGCGTTTCCTGACACATTATTCCTGTCACCGCCCTTCCCAAGTATACAAATCTTCGATGTTGGCCAAACAAAAGTTACCAAAGAAGCACTTGAAGGCGCTTTAAAAGGCATGAAGCAAGTCCTGAGCTTTGACCTTACAACAGAGGATCCTCCTGCGGGTGTCGCTCGTATTATAGTAGGAAAGAAAATTGTCAAGGAAGCTTGGGAGTTGGAACTAGAACGACGAGAAAACGTTCGAAAGGCGAAGCACGCTGATTACGACGATGTCTGGCAGATACCGGAGAAGTCGACGAGCGGAAGTGCTGCTCGCCAGGCATCTGTCCCTCCCAAACCTCGTCGCCAAATTGTGAAAGAGGCATGGGAAATAGAGGCTGAGGAGGGTTTGCTAACTGAAGGTGGGAAACGGCGAGCGCGTGCTGCGGCATCCGCTGCAGCGGCGAATAACAAACCCAAAGCTGAGATCGGACTCGGCAGGCCTTCTGATGTCGTTGACCAGTCTCCAAAGTCGACAGTTCCGTTATTAACCGGTTCCCAATACTATTCGCAAAATACTCAAACCCTGACTCTTCCTCCATCCTCTCAGCCTGTGAAGGGAGCTGCGCACACGCGTACCTTCTCCTTGGCTTCTACCTCGAAATCTTCCTCTTCTACCCACTTGCGTACGGATGACCTCGCGGTTCCCACCCCTTCTTTGCCACTTTCCTTTATTGTGAACCAATCTTTTGCCCAGACTCTGAAGGTGTTGGTTCTCGTAAACCGGCGTCTCGACAAATCCTTTTCCCTGCCAAGTGTGGACGGCCAGGACAGTTTCCTGCCCCATCTAGAAGAACTCAATCTAGAGGGCTGTGGGCTCGCAGACCTCGTCCCTGTGAGTCGCCACACGGTCGGTGGGACGTCCACGCCTCCACGTTCGTCAGAAAAAATATTGCCCCTCATCAGCAAGCTTTTTCCCAGCCTGCGTACCCTTAATCTTTCTCATAATGCCCTGACAAGCGCCTCACTCACAACTGACGCCTTGCGTGGCCTGATACTCTCGGCACCGGGAAGACATGGGCTCAAACATCTTCGCCTTCGAGGCAATGCACTATCTGAGCTAAATGGATTCCAGGGCCTTGCAGAAACTTTCAGAGGAAACAGGCAGGTGCCGGAATGGAAACTCGACGAGCTCGACCTTAGGGATAACGAGATTGGGAAACTTCCAGCTGAGTTGGGGCTTTTACCGTTGGATGTATTCCTCGTGGACGGTAATACGTGCGTCTTGTTATCCTCTAGAATCGTATCATATCTTAATTACTAACTACTTTTTTCAGGTTCCGCATTCCTCAAAGGCGCGTGTGGGAACGCGAAGGAACTAAAGGATTGTTGAGTTGGCTGCGTGGTCGTTTGGAATAAGATACCGATGATTCAGCAACTGTGGATTTGTATACCTGCTACATGTTGCATATTATACCGTAAATTCCGTCGTTGGCTATGTCGCGTAAGGACCTTGAGGAAGTTTGATGAACCTATGCAGCGGTCAGAATTTTTTGAAAAAATAGAATGGAACATCACGACATACATATACCTATGTGCAACGATAGAATGGATCAAGGGTGTTTCAGAACCGCTATGATCTTCATTCAACGTCAATTGAATCTTGGTGCGTATCTACATCGACTATACGCATGCGGTAAGAATATCTTTTGTGTGTGTCCACTTGATCATGCTCTCTAACGCCTCACCAGTGACTGATTATGATGGAGTTGGAGCTTCCATGTTCAGGAGAAATGGCGTGCCTGGTGTTTTAGACCTGTCTGTATGACTGCGTGGTACCAGTATATTGTTGAGATCTATCATAGATCACAACAAACTTCTTGTTGATTCTTGTTCTCCTGTTTCCCTGCATAAGCATGCCATTGATCCACCCCTGGTAGTTTGTTCGCACAACGGTAAAGATAAGCCGTTGATTGGATGAGAGTCATGCACGAGTTTCTGCTTCCCAGACAAAACAGGATACTTGATGTCTGTTTGGCAGTTTCTGGTGTCTGTTGTACGGAGGAAAGTTGAAGATCAAGTTGATATCATCAGCAGTTGGCCTGAGCATCGCTTCTCCTGTAGAGCCTGAACTTGAGAGTCATGATGATCGCCAATACAATTGAAAGTGATTGATCAAGAGAACCACAAGATAGGCGGAATATGAATGGTGTTGTCTGAAAGCGTCGGACCAGGGGTTATGCCCGCAATTGGGATGATAGAAGGCTGATATATGCATCTCGATGAACTCAATCAGCTTCTTGAGCGCGTCGAGGGGCATCGACATCGACCGGCATGAGAAGAAAGGTGCTGTAGACTTGGCCCTTGTCGGACGTCGAATAGCATATTACGAACTCGGGTTGAATCCCACTACTTTGCTCGAAGCAGACCTCGACTAACAACAAGGCAGAAGTGTCCCCTTGTGGTCGCACGGGATATTTTTGATCTGCGTAACGGTGTTCAAAGTACACACAGACTGTCGAATGCATTACTGGAATAGCTTGACTGACGCAAGGGTGCAAGGGAGTAAGTAGGCATGGATGAGTTGTGAAACATTCATTATTGATGGCAAACTCATACATTCACAGACAAGTCACATCGGCCACATCGATTCCTGAATGCTTCAAGACTTGACCATCGTCGCTGGCTCTGAGTTGTCACTCATTGAATACTTATGTTGTTGGAATGAAGAGAAGTCGAAAACGTGATTTTGACAGGGTAGAATCGGGACAGATCTCACTTCGCACGGGATAGGGGAAACTCGGGGATGGACCAGTGCTTCTGCTCCTCCATCCTACTATCAGGGTCGGAGTAGCTGCAGTGGTCATTCCAACCTGGCTCAATCATCTTATCGCATGCTTGTTCCCCAGGCCAGTACCTACGCCTCTGGTCCTGGGATCTCCTTCTCTCTTCCTCACTCCCAACACTATCTCTCGGTGCCCAGCACTAGTAGCGCCCCGCTGCTTCCTTCGACTCCCGTTCCAGCCCCACGAACGACATATAAAGCACCGGCTCATAAACATGCACATCACTTGCACTCCATCCCGCCTCGCGAGAAGAGTACGCGAACTCTGATCATTGATCACATCTTATGGGTACATGGTGCGTCTCGTAATACTTTTCTTCCGTCTCCCAGAGCCGACATAGCGTCCTAGGAAGGACTAGATTCGCTCAAGCACGAGCCGAGCTCGGGATGACCGATCGGACCGGGGGACCATCGTCTCCGAATTATTCACATCGACGCAGACCAGAAAACTACAATGAGGAGGCAGAAGAGGGAAGCGAGGGGGAGGATGTGGTAAAACTCAGGGCGAGAATGGGGAACCCTCTCAACCCTCATGGAAACGAAGAGGAGGATCGGTTGAAATTGCAGGACCTATCGCTCGCAAGATCTCTTCGTATCCGAGCAGAAGATCTCGAGAAGATCGTCAATTCCATGCTAGTACAACCTCCTCCCACCGTCCATCCCATAGAAGATGAGGATATACCGTCACCTCCCACTTCTCCACGCATCAATCCTCACAATCGGCCTAAACACCACTTGCATACGTTACCCAACGGCGTTCGTCTACGACTGGCTCTTGGAACCATTATTAACGACCTGTTTGCACGACAAGCACCTAAATCATCCTACCGTCAACTTCAAACGAGACCTCTATCGTCAGAGCGATCCTCTTCCCAACCCCCCCTAAACCAACTTCCCGATACACTGAGAACACTTCATCCTGTGTGCGCTGCGTATTCCTCTCTTGCATCCAATGCAGCAACCCACGAGTCCTCGTTGAGCTACCCTAGCTTTGGTTCTGGAACCTCATCCGTGATTATCTGTCACTTTTTATCTCTATCTTATCTCATTTTTTCTCTCGTCAGACTCGCAATCGGCCATCAACTGTACCTACCACGCGCACACAATCACTATACAGTGTTGGAGCTGATCCTAATACCGCAAACTCGCCTCCATCCTTACGATGTCCGAGACATCTCCATACGGGGTGTGAGATTTGCGTTGAAGCGAAGACGCTCGCTCCAGGCACACATTCCAGGGGGCGGTCAGACTCGTTCGGAGATCATAGGGGTGGACAAAAGAATGTTTGGAAAGGAATGCCTGGTGGCCTTGGTCCAGGCGGCGGAGGCATCACCGGGTGGCAAGACGGGAGTGGAATCGGTTCGGGTCTATTGCGCTCTACTACCAGCGGGAGCTGCTTACGTCGCAAATCGAGCGGAGCAGATGAGACGGATGGTGCAGCGCCCGGCTCCGGATCTGGAAATACCAAGTTGTCGGATTTGATACCACGGTTTATTAGGCTTTCGGCGCTGGTCGCTGTGGAGATGGCTATGGAGGCGAAGTACGAGCAAGAATACTCGAGCGCTGGAATGATGAAGGATGCGGCGCAGGACCAGATGGGTGTTAGTGGTAACGAGTGGGCGCATATGCGGCAGGAACGGCAAGGCGGATCATCGTCGCTGCCTCGACCAGTGTCTCCAACGACAGGACGTTCGGCGGCCTTTCTTCAAGACAAAGGACACGACATTGCGTTGCGACCCACGCGGGAGTGGTATCTTCTTCTGAGCGGTCTCCTTACTCGTGCTGTTCTGGAAGGGTATCTGACGGATGGGTGGAGGGGTTTACAAGCTGTGGATTGTTTGTTGACAGTAGGCCTTGGCATGACAGAAAGCGTGCCACCTGAGAAAGAAGAGCCAGACGAATTTGCAGAGTATGATCCCGATGGCTTGCCAAGTTTGCGCGAAGCCATGCAGATACTGTTTCCGTCATCGCAGTCATCCTCCGTTCAGAGGAAGGGACCAGCTGAAGAGGAATATGGGTTCGAAATGCTTGAGCGGCTCAGACGTGTACGTGTACTCGGAAAATTTATTTCCACAGCTTTGCCTGAAACCCCTTTCTAGTTCTACGACATCCCGGCTTCAACTCCAGACCTGTCCACACACATGGAGGATCTTGCCTGGCAGTACCCTGCTGAGCCTGTCGAGAGAGCTGCTGTCAGATTCTGTGAGGCGATCGCTAGGTGGCGAGGAAAGCCAGAGCTCGAAACAGTGAGTCAGATCTCCTTGCCCAGCGTGGCACCTGCTTATGCGCAATGCGTGCAGTATAAGAAACCAACGCAGACCTCTCACGGACATTCCCAGGTTATTACAGGAACACCCTCCTTGTCAATCGCGTCTCTCGTCCATTCCAACCCTCCGACACCAACCATGGCACACAGACATACGACGGGGCCCTCACGCCCCAGAAGACCTCGCACAAAACCCTCAATCCACGTATATTTCTCACAGCCTTCTCCGTCTATCCATGACACCTCGTGGGGTCTGGGCAAGCGTAGGCGACCGTCGGAAGGTACACGCACCAGCCCGTCCAAACGGCGGAACTTTGGATGACATGGACGATTTCGCCTTGGCCCTCGCTCGCTGCTGTGGATGTATTTTTAGCAGTTCCCCCCCTTTGTCTTCCCTTGGCCCATGGAAGCAATTTGTAGCATTCGCATTCATCATCATTGGTAATACCCCACGGACAGTATCCCTATGTAAATACAACGATCTACCCGCCCTCTCCCTTTTCCCCTAATTCTTGTTTGGGAGCATATTTTACATGTATATTTTTTTTGACGAATACTTGGACCATCAATTGGATGAGTTTGTGTGCGGAGATGGATTTTGCATTTAAACTGGTACAGGAGACAGAATAGTGTTAGCCTAAGGAAAATGTGGAAAGGACCTCGCAAGTTGAGGTCACCCCCCACGATCACATTGGCTCGAGTAACCATAAATAGCAATCCACACTACTCGTTCGTAAGGTTTGTAGCCTGTAACGTAAGTGCATAGGTCGACGGACACGCATTAATAACCACATCAACACATTTCAAGTGACAATCATAAGAATAACACTTGGAGAGGAATTAACAATTCCCAATATACTTGCAACTGCAGCGCGGCGACGATTCAGAATCTCAGGACGGTGAGTGAAGTTAACGATTAAATTACTAGATGCAGCGCAGGTAGCCCGAAATATAATGAGCGATATTGGGGTAAAAGCACCGTCCTTGGCGTCAACGACGGCTTCCCTCCAAGAATGGCCTTTGAAGAGACTTGTTCAGCTAAATCAAAATTAGCCGCTTACAGAGCAGCGAATGCAGAGCAGCCCAATCCTCTTTGATAGGCTTCGGTGTGGGGAGAAAGTAGTAATTGACCAAGTGTCACGGCACAGCTGAAAAAATGCTTGGTTTGCAAAGAGCTTCGCCATCGTCCCACCGCCTAAGTAGCCTGGGCGACGACAGGCTAGGGTGCAAGAGTCGTCTTTCTCCATAGAAACGTATGTTAGTGGAGAAGTTGAAGGGGTTTCCAAGAACCCATGACATCTCGGCTACTCATCGTACATAATTTTTCTGACAGGAGACGTTGAACAACGATGTCAATGGTGTCAATGGCGTCCAGCGTAGGGCAGCATGAGTCCAATACGGTCTCATGAGGTGTGGGATGGATCCTAGGAGCCGATACTGACCTGTGGCTTAAACATCGACAAAACAAGGCGTGGTGAGCTTTTGCAGAGACAACGCTGAAGAAGAACAAGCAGTAAGGCCTTCACCATTATCAATTGTTGTGGGAATTGAGTGTGAATGAGAAAGCTGCAGAATTGTAACGGACCGTGATAGGGGATTGTCACTTATCGTTTACGAGATCCAACCAGATTGGGCGCACGTTGATCCAGCATGACAAATTATATGTGAGAAAGACCACAATCACAATAATTGAGGACTCAAACGATGTCATCCACCATATCGAGAACTGTCGCCCAGAGATTATTGGCCGCGAGCACGTGACTCAGGATTTCCTGGCCAGGCGATGATCTGAAGTGGTTCCACAACTCTGAAGCTGGATAACGGCAGACAGCCACCACATAAAGACTGTATTTTCTTTTTTCAACTTGGATTACTTACCCACAACACTCGCTATCCCGAACAATTAGATTTTTTACAATGCCGCCAAAGAAGCAACCACAGGCATCAGGCTCCAAAATCAAGGATGACAAGGTAGTGTTCCAAATCAGTGTTATCAGGATATATTGTAACTTATAGTTCCTAGACCTTTGGCCTGAAAAATGTGCGTTTCGTGCTGATGTCAAATTTATTCCCGTTAACGATCTCCGCACATAGAAAAACAAGTCGGCCAAGGTCCAAAAGCAGGTTGCCCAGCTGCAAGCCCAGGCTGCCATGACGGGCAAGTCGCGGGCTAGTCTAGAAAAGGAAAAGGAGAAGGCCTTGAGAGAGAAGGCGAAGGCGGAGGAGGAAAAGAGGAAGAAGGAAGAGGCAGCGATGCTGAAACCTGTCATGACGCAGAAGGTGCCATTTGGCGTTGACCCGAAGACGGTCCTATGCGCGTACTTCAAAGCTGGGCAGTGCGAAAAGGGAAACAAATGCAAGTTTAGCCATGACCTCAATGTTGGACGCAAGGTAGAGAAGAAGAATTTGTATGAGGATAGTCGGGAAGAAAAACTCAAGGGTATGTCCCCGTTCATTGTATATCAGGATCTTATTGCTGAAAAATTACACTTGTAGATACCATGGACACTTGGGACGATGAAAAGCTACAGAAAGTTGTTTTGTCGAAAGCCGGCAATCCTAGAACGACTACAGATGTCGGTAAATTCATCACGCTGAGTATTCCGGTAATTGACACTTCATCGCCAGATCGTTTGTAAATACTTCATCCAGGCGATTGAGGATATGAAGTAAGAATCTTGAATACTTTCATCCATCCTCAAGTAACAAATCTCAAAGGTTTGGATGGTTCTGGGAATGTCCCAACGGCGAGGGGTGTCAATATCGACATGCCCTGCCTCCGGGATTTGTGCTTAAATCTCAGAAGAAAGCAATGGATGAAGCAGCGAAATCCAATGAAATAAGTCTGGAGGAGTTTTTGGAGGTTGAGGTTCGCCATCTTTCACAGATGACTTGTGGGACGCTACTCATGAACTTTCAGCGGCACAAACTCGGATCGAACCTAACACCAGTCACACGAGAAACATTTGCTGTGTGGAAGAAAACGCGTATGGATAAGAAGGCAGCGGAGGAAGAGGCCGTGCGCAAGGCGAAGAATGCACAGAATGCAGCTGGCAAGAGTGTCGGCATGAGTGGCAGAGATCTGGTGATTATGTTCTTCGTACTCCTAAAACCAGAACTAACCACTCTCCCTCTCCCAGTTCACCTACAATCCTGAATGGTTTGCAGACTCGGATGAAGAAGAGGATGATGATGACTGGGATCTTGATAAGTATAGGCGCCAGAAAGAGGCTGAGGATTTGGAAGCGGAGGAACGTAGAATTGCTGGGCTTTCCCTCCAAGACGGGTTTAATGCAGGAGATGGCAACGAAAGTGGTGGAGGGCAGTAATCAAACAGATGAGTTGTTCAATCCTGTTGTACAACAATATATTACAAACCCATTATCCTCAACACGCTCAATCATCGTCGTCATCGCTTCCGTAGTCAGCAAGATTGAGTCCAGTGGGAGCTGCTGGAAGACGGGCTCGAGGCTTCACTGGCATTACACCATTCTGCTGCCTAATTTGCGCAAAGTACTTGAGACCCTCTAGAGTGTCGATGCTCAGGAGGCCAACAGGCTGAGGTGGTTCCTGAGGCAGCGATGATGTTACATCTTCCTCTTCCGAGCCCACCTTTCTTCGTTTTGTATCAGGCTGACCCTCCCCATCATCTACTTCGTCCGCCTCCTCCTGCACTAATTGACCATTATCGTCAAGAATATCACCATCCTCCAAAGCTCGGACAGCTCTCATGGCATCCACTATCCGAGGGTCCATTCTTGCCTTGATGGCTTCCTGACCTATCTCCTCCAACCTGCGCTTTTCTGCGACCTTTGATACAGGATTTGGATCCTCCGTTGCCCAGCGCACGTTCAGAATCTCGTCATTATCGAGAGACTGACATGCCATTGCTTCTTTTGCAAACTGAGCGTGTATTTCATACTTGTATGTCACGAAGGCCACACTGCGATACTGTAGAACTTTGACAGCATGAGTAGAAGGGGAATCGTCTTACAAGCAAGTCTAACGTATCAGAGACAATATATGAACACACGATGTTGCCAACTCACCGCGCTCAATTTCACCGAATTCCTTAAAATGCCGCCTGACTACCTCCTCTGTTTCCAGTCCAGTGCCTGTCTCCTTAATACGGCCCACGTAGAGGGTACGATTTTGCCGATTGAAACTACCAACACCACCCATGTCGTCACGGTAGTCTGCAAACTTGTCACGAGCGAAGCAATCCTTGGAGCTGTCAGGGAGTGTGTCATTCGGATCTGGAAGCATATGTCGGTATTCGCATTCCCATCCGTACGGGCAACATCCACGGGCGAAGAAGAGGCATGTGAATTTCATTCCAGTCGTATTTGCACGCGTGAGGCCTGAGTCGCGTTTGATATTACATCGACTCTGGGACTTCACTTTGCTGTGAAATTGTAAGAAACCACCCAGATTAGATAAACCAATGAGAGCATGTACTTGGAGTAGTTGTCTTCTCGGTCACCACCGGCCCATTTGTTGTACCAGATATCTTGAAAATGTGAGATGTCTAGTTGGTTTGGAGGTTGTAACAGGACATACTGTATTCTTTTCCGGTTTGAATAGTCTCTGTCTTAACTACTTCTCCTGCTTTCACTTGTTTTCTTGCCGGCTTGAGCTTTTTGACCTTGGGTTTTGTCACAATAGCAGTTTCTGCTCCGTTGGAGGCCATGGGCTTGGAGAACAAAATGAGTGTGACTCGATGTCACTAGCGTGACTCCAAGTTGATACTCGATGAGGGTCTTTGTTCTTTTTTCGCCTTCTTTTACCGTTAACGATTCATATTGAGATGAGGTAACTCAACAGATACTGTGTAACCCATATTTTCTTTTACATATGGTGTTTTACAGTTCGAGAGTTGGTAGGAGGGAAGCTCCCGTCATCCTGAGTTGGTAGCCCTTTTGTATTTGAATATTTGCCAAAAGCTTCTTGGAGAACCACCAATGCTGCGATAAAGCAAGCCAACTTTCGTGCGCATTGAATCTGTTTTACGCGTTGTTAAATGGCCGAAACACTATTGGCGATATTACTCGTCACTACTTCCGCGACAGGTTCGAATTTGGTCTACCGATGGCCCCCTTCGCCTTCAGCTGCGCCGAGGCTAAGCAGGACGAAGCCACCAGAAGAGATTTGTGCTTCTCAGTTAGACAACCCATGGAGAGCTTCCCACTTTTCCGACGCCACTGCTGAAGCTATTCCACTTTTTTTGAGGTCCGGGTTGAAGACCGACATTGACATTGATAATGCTTGGGATCGGCCCCATAACTCGCAGGACGAATCGCAGTCTTACTCGCCCACAACTACTCATTCAAGCTCAGGCGAAGACTTGACTTCCAAAGATGGTAGATTTCTTATCAATAAACCTCATGTGCTTCACGAATACGACCACCTCTTCGGCTATTCCTCTGATTTTTTGGCCAACCTACTCTGTCCTCAGTCTTCCATGTGTCATCAAAAATTTGAGCTTCTGGTTGACAATCTTGCATTCATTGGTCACCCTGTGTGCACAGATCAGGACGGAACTTGGAAGTTCAAACCAGAGAAACTAAAATCTGGGCCTCGAGGCAGAGAATCAAAAATCGGCACATCAGCTAGTGGCGCGAGGACATCAGTAAGTCCGGATGCTCGACCAACATCGTCTGATAAAGTGCCACCCACCAATACTTGGTTAGACAAGTTTCACTTTGTGATTGTGCTTGATATACCCGATCCCTCTTCTTCCGCATCGGGCAACGTTTCCAAATATTTCGATATCATATATGAACAGATAGCATTTACCGTGACCGCAGTCCTCTTTCAAGAGCAGGTGCTTTCAAATTTTGTAGAAACTGAGTGTGAGACCCTCGGGTCGTTGAAAGATTCGTGTATTTCAAAAGGCTCGTAAATTGCGTCTTGTGCGATCTTTTGCTCATCTTCTGTCAACAGGGGAGCCATTCTCAAACTATGCATTGCAAGCACTCAAGGTCTCTTCCATTGCGCCAGCAATGAAAGCTCTTTATGAAGCTATTAAAAAGTCAGAGATGGCCTACATCACGATACACAATTTACCTCTTGAGGTACAACTCCCCCCGTATCTTGACTCCTTGCTTCATAGTGAAGGAGAGAATGAACTTGATTATGCACGCCCACTGGACGAAGAGGATGCGCAGACCTGGGGCCAGGATATGAAACTTGGTTGGAGACTATCATCTCTTCAACCTTGGAAAAGCCTGTTGCTCCTGGATGGACACAGCGGCCTCGATCCAAGTATGAACCTGAGAGGTTCCCAAGTCAACCCAGAAGACAGGACACTTGTTGAAGGCCTCATACGTTTTCTGGAAACGGCATCGGTCACCTTATCGTGAGCGGCACCTCTATCTGTGTCCTATCGAGTTGATTTAAATACATGCAGTCTGGCAGATATGGCTAGCCTGCTAGACTGGGACCTCGAATCTCAAGTGATGCCTACTGTGCGATGGCTAGTTCAACATCGCAGAGCGAAGATTGTCGACACTGTACATGTTGGTTTGAAGACAGTCTTTACTCTTCCAAGCAAATTTGAACGCCCGTCAGTCATTATTCTGTTGGTTAATGCAATCTAATCACTCTCATTAGGCTCGCGGAACTGAGCGCCGAGTTCGATAGCCAGTTCAATCACCCATCCTTGCCCACCCTTCCCATGATCCTTGCCCAAATTTCGTCCTCCGTCTCAAAGCAATCCGAAAACCATTTTTTTGCATCCGTTGTCCAAAACAAAGATCTTGTACCTATGTACCACGACATCATCCTATGGATGCTCAAACGCGACATGCTTATTACTCTCCATCTACGCATTCGAGTAGTGGCAACACACAAAGTGAAATTGAAGGTCAGGCTTGCCAGGGAAAAGGCTCTTGCTAGAAGAGCCGGAACACAGGACTATGGTCGTGGGAGACTTTTATTGGAGTTGGAAAGCGCTGATGACGACGATGAACACGACTTATCCCCGCCATCGACCACACCCTGGATGCCACTTTCGCCTCGGACCGCTCACAGACATTCGAGATGCCAATCGGATGAGTCCAGATACCAGGAGAAGACTAAATTTGGTGAGACAGATGGTTACGGAACTGGCGATAGTGAGAGGAGAGGTACAGATGAGGACGCGTCCGACGAGCTCGATGATCCTGATTCGGGCTGGGACACCGCCGAAGACCATCTTCGGCCTTCGATGATCAGTGATCCTGGACGGGCTACGCTGTTGCAGCGACGGTGGCTGGCAGCTATGTCCGAAGGAAAGGATCCAATGATTGCCAAGAGGTTCCAGTTGTAAGCCTCTTAGTCGCTCACTTCCCTTCAGATTTATTTTCAACATTGTGTCAGAATCAATCAATACTTTGATGGGAAAAGATGCGATGACGAGATTCTCTGTCGTGCGGAGATTACAAGGAAACAACTACGGGAAGTGCTTCATCATTACGAGGAATATGTAAGTGCAGTAAGTCATCTCTAGAAAGTATTGCTGACTATTTTTCTTTCTAGCTTCAAACTTTCCTACATCCATGACTGCAGAATTCAAAAGTGGTGTGTATGTCGCTCCAGTACTGATTATTTCCAACGCAACACAAAAAATGCTATAAGATATGGACGAAAAATCGAACAGTCCTTCAAGGACGATGATTCGTCCTTTCTGAAAAATGGTCATCCTTATGCACCCATCCCAACACTCGTTCTGCCTTCCCACAGTCGAAAAATCCAGCTGTACCATCGAGAGTCTTGCCTTCCTTAATGGGGACTTCGGGAAAGAATTGCTGCCTCAGAGTCTTGTTGTCTAGGTTTGACGCGACAGTTGGGGCGGAAATCAAGAACACTTCATGTCCTGACCATTTGCCACTTTCTCCTGTCACTGCCAGCAAGAACGCATCTGCACCAGAGTCTTCTTGAACGTAGCCCCACAAATCATTGGATCGCCGCGTAGGATCTTCACAGTTAGCCAGGTCGCGGTGAGGTATGGACCAGTGGAGCCGTATGCTGGCAATACGCATGGATGGATAACGCCGTACGATCGATGCAGCTTGAAGTTCTGCAATTCTGCGATGTTCGGATCAGCTATGTTTATCTACGAAAATCTATGAGAATTTCAAGATCTCACTGTTTAGAGAGTCCGTATGGTTCGTCAGGATTTGAAGGATGCTCCTCGTCTATCGGGAAGTAATCGAAGACGCATTTCTCGGCGAAGGCCATGGTGATAACATTCACACTTGAAGCTTGAGCAATACGATTGATTCCTAACTGGCGAAATCAAGAATAGAGGCAATTACCAAAATGAATTAGAAGATTGCTGATAAATCTTACCTCTGCACACGAGCGAAGAATGTTCCATGAAATGACGACATTGCTGAATGGACAACAAAGTGTAATTTTAACGATCGGGACGCTACTTAAGATACTTACTCCCGTACCTGTTGTGCGTGTTCACTGCATAATCACCTGGGTCCGGGAAGGCTGCGAGTTGTACAACCGCTTCAGCACCTGCAAGGACCCTCTTCGTTTCCTCATAGTCTTGGAGGTTAGCCTGGACAAAGTTGAACTCGAGCTCAAGGGGTTGGCTATCGTAAGCGACCGCTTGTCTCGGGCGATAATCAATTCCAATGACACTGTGCCCTCGCCGCAATGCGAGCTCAACTACACGTTTACCGACTCGGCCATTGCAACCTGCGACTGCGATTTTCATAAGATGTTGGGCAGAAGAGAAGCAAAATAGGTCAGGTATCGTACTTGCTGGTGTAGTTTTTTTCTATAAGTAGAAATCTCGGAATAATATCGGCAACAGTAAAGGTACATTTTCCCTACACAATGACCCAGTGATCAAATTTAAGGCCATTTAATTCTGTTACATCATCTGTATCTTTCTCATATGTAATCATTGTGAGGGGTTAGCAATTTCAAAATTGCCTCACAACATGCCCCTAAGTTCTTTAAAAAGCTGTAAATTGACCTCCAGGTGAATGTTCTCGAGATCCCCCGGCTGTGTCTTTGAATCATCGGTTGTAAACAGCAAGAAGCATCACCTGAGTAGGATTATTTTGGGAAGTAGCTAACTAACCTAGCTTATGATATATTGGAATATCGTCATACAATCATCTCTATATGCCACGGATTCAATGCTTGTTCAGGAGCATTGATGGTGTACTTGAGGTGAACAGTGAATAAAGAGGTAAAGTTTGATAGCTTGTATTGCTTAGCACCTCGACTTTTTCTATGTAGTGATGTGACATCTACTTGAAGGCGATATCAAATTTTATTAGCGAAGACGTAATCTATACGTTATGGATTTATGTTGAGGATACGAAAGGATACGAAAACACAAGTTGTTGCACATCATACAAAATCCAGAGAAATGTACTGCGCGGTACCGCCGTTAAAATTTGTAGCCTGTATTTTAAGTTTGAATGCGGATGGTTGGACTAGACGCCTTCAATCTTAGTAAAGGATGTATTGATACTCCTACAGCAAAATGCGGAAACAGATGTGGGTGAATAACATGGTAAAAGGACCCGTTGAAGTTGTACATGGAGAGAGGCCACACAGGTTGAGTATACCATTAAATATCGTCGATGTCAACCTCCCCTTCATCACCAAACTCAAACGTACACTCTCCATCCTCTTCACCGAAAGTGTCAGTTTCATTTATTTTGGCATTCTCTGGTAACTCTCCATATGCTTTCACTATGGAATGGAACAGTACATCAGGGGTCGAGTTGATGAAGGGAGAATAACGTACGATTGCGCGCCTCATCCGCCGTGTATTTGACGATGACATCAGCTTTATCGTCCTGGAAGTCACGCAAGGACAGAAGAATGATATCGCCTTGGTTGATCCAGACCTGTTTAGTGATATCGGATTAGACGTCAGACGCAAATGGAAAGGCAAGACGCTACACACCTTTTTGCGCATTTTGCCTCGAATGTGGGCTAGCCGCTTCTCTCCATCAAAACATTGAGCCTCCAAGCGACCATTTCCAAGCATCTTCGTTACTTGTGCATATTCTTGTCCGTCTTCTTTGAACACCAGCTCACGCTTATCATCATCGTTCTCATTCTTTCCTCTTCTCCTGTTTTTGCCTCCCTGATTGCAAAGTAGCGTTAAAATGGCGGTGTTTCAGCGCTTTCACTGGGATAGCATACCTTTCCCTTGTTCTGTAATTTCGTGTCAGTCAGTACCATAAAAATTGTAAGATCTTGTGATCATACCTTCGGCATACTGAGCGATTCCTGTGCGTATTACTTCTAGAGTCGCCTTGTAGATTCCTGTATGCGACCGCAAAGACTACTTGGCGTTAGGCGGCGTTCGGCGTTGAAAATATGTCGTGGCCTGTGCTGCGCGCTGAGCGGATTTGATCAATGATCAGGAAACGCACCTCTGTTTGTTGTTGTTTACGCACCTTTCATTCAATTCGAACTTCACCCGGAGGCTACGGTCTCATCGGACCTGTTGGAAGGCGAACTTTCGGAGCTCGCTCCTTACCACTGGTGGAATAGAGTGGGCTGAGTATATGGCTTGAAGAGTAGGTTCTTTCATTTGCTATGCTCAAGTCCAGGTTTGGGCCAGTAATGATAGTGGGATCTGAGCTGGGTCCCAGTTTATTTTTCCTGGCCCCAAACCCAGACTTGAGCATAGCATTGAAAGAATCTACTCTTCAAGCTGTATGCTCAGCCCACCCTATTCTATGAGTAGTAATGAGCGAGTTCTGAAAATTCACCTTCCAACAGGTCCAACTTCTCTATTGCCAGGCTCATTAAAAAGACTTCATCTTTTATGTCACTTTCTATGCAAAGTCTAGCACCATGGAGCTGTCCTTAATCCACTTAAGCTTAGGGCCTTTCAGTTTATTCCTACTTGTTTCTTCTGCTGCTGCCTTTCTTTTGCATTGAGTAGCAAGATTTTGATCGCCTTACCTCTATTCCCTCATTTAATTATCAATCGGCACCTGCTACTAACGACCCCTCCACAGTCCTATAGCCCCTGGCTAGGTCCGAAGCAGTGCTGTTCGTCCCCAGCCGCCCAACCCTAGGCGTTTGTCGCTCCCTTCGCCGCAGTTCACACCAGTTCATTTGCTTCGGGTTTTACTACGGGAGTACGATCTAAAACGGCGTGCTGCATTTTGTAGTTGTAGTAACACATCCTGTCGGTAGTAAAGTGTACCATAGGCTGCATTAGCCTCCAACACGATAATTGATAAAAAAAAAAAGATTATGATCAGGAAGCAAATGATTTTCGAACATATTGTTTGCCAATGATAAAGACCTCGGGGAGCATGTGATGAGGCCGTCATAATCTTGTCTGTCACCCAAGGAATGGCTTTCAATTCAATTTTGGATAACAGCAGTCAACACTAGTCAGGCTATGCCTTAACTTAGCTCAATCGTATTAAAGGAAGGATTGCGGGACGCGTCGACCACGTTACAACGAGGTACGGAGGAGGGAATATGAGAGATCAGGAAAATCGGAAGAACTATACAGTTGGGGGATATCACTCGAATTTCGGACACCTCAGCCGGTTGATACAACGGACTGAGGTATGCCTCTATCACCCTTTAGACATTACACAGATACTTACGGTTATCATTAGTATACTGTATGTAATAGGTAACTACAGCAATAACAGTCGTTGATAGAACGGACTGAGTATATTGTATCTAATAAATCGTTCTGACTTCCAAACCCTCTTTCCTTCTTTTCAAATGGGATTCGTAGCTATTAAACGGATATGAGCACGTGGCGCGGGAACTGGTCCAAGATGTTTAGATCGCTATGGCTGATGGGAATCTCGTGTTGCTGGTATTTGATGGATCGTCATATAAGGTAGCTACATAGGCATAGGTAGCGAGGTAGTATGTGGTTGCATACAAAGAACTTTTACTACCACTGCTCTTGATATCATCCAATGACGCCATTGGTTCGCGCCCGAGTTGAAGCTCGGGTTAATTGGAGTTGTTCAGGCTGTGATAAGGTATCAAATTGCAAGTGGTACATATACAATAGACTAATTTACATGCACAAAAAGGATGAACGTCTGTCTAATCTGGAGATATGATAGGATGTTGCTCATAATAGTCTGGTTCGTTTCTGTCTTTTTTTTGCAGTTATAAGGCAGTTCACAGATGGATAGGAAGGCTCACACTGGTCCTTCTTCACTTCATCAACTTGATGATGTCGAACTTGATGCGAGATGCGATGCTTCTGTGGCTCGAGCGATGGAGTCAACATCAAGGAGGGGTGAAGGGGTTTCCGGATACATCCTTTTGAGATGGCGATATTTGCGTAAAGAGTAAAGCGCAAGGGTTTCTACAACACATTATGATGTGCCTGTCAGTAGCGCTAAGTTCAACGCCCAGGGTTACTCGCCTTTTTTGATATAATCGGCGAGACGTAAGGCCTTCTCTATCTCTTCTGTGTCTGTCAAATGCCTGTGTTCTATTCTCATCCATGAATATTTGTATTCATATCCCGAATAGCAGTGTTAGAAGTCTCTCACTTTCGTACAGCCTTCGTATTCTGCCATGAAAGTCGTACCTAGTCAGGATCAGTCGCTGACATGGTAATCGCGAACACAATGCCATGACAACACACGAGGGATCAGGGTAGTCTCTTCCCAGCCTATGCAACTCCTTGTATAAAGCCAATGCACGAAGCCGTGTCGAACTAGACGCCATCCACAGAAAAGTTTGGGACCTGCCGTGAGAAAGATGTTAACTGACAGTGACAAGTGACTATGTGACTACCATGGTCTCCTCGCAAGTTCAGAGCTCATAGGGCCTTCTGGTGGAGTATGAGGTTCAGCGACAGCGCATTATTTTCCGTCGCTTGGATGCGTTTGAGACTAAGGCCAACTAGGTTAAACCTTTTATTCGAAATCACTTTCCGATACTTGCGGTGTTCGCTGAAACAGGCACTTTGCCCGACCTGCAAATGACACGGGCATAGGCCATTTCATCATCACTTCATATGTTATATACCTTTAACTTGGAGCACAGAGAACTTTCGTTTGTCGGTCTCAAAGGTTACCGAATACCGTGATGAACGTTCGTCGCTGGCTCCATTATTTCCGATCGCACGTCACGTTCTTGGAAAACAAAAAACGGGACAATTTAAAAATAAAGGCCATGCCAAGCTCATTGCACGAAATGACGAGTGTGAATGACCGTCTTTGGTTTGAGATCTTTAGGATTCGATAGTATCCGAATTTTTTTCTCGAATTTTGTGATGGGCTTCGAAATATTGACTTTCAATGCGGGTATCCATGATGATCCAGAGGCGATCGACGGGACGCACTATTTAATGACGGGGACGCACTATTTTACCTCGGCACCGCACGTGTAAATAGACACTCCTGAAATTGCTCCCAGCCCTTTACGCTGACAGGAAACAGACCCATCGTTTAGGCTTCTTTGCGGGCGGCCGGATGGAGAAATTAGTGATTTGCAGTCCGATGTAATTGGATGATTATGTACGAACGTGCAAGGAACAACCTAACATGATTTTGTTGGACATCTCGATCTCGAATCTCGTGCCCTGAGTATTTAAGGTCAAGCTTTTCTCTTTATAAGATCGTCCCTCTTTCCTACTTCATTCACCGAGGTCCTAGTCTTCTTTCAATCGACAACTTCATGATGTCGAAACAGGAACAAGGGTCCCGTGAAGGTTCAATCGAGAAGCCTGTGGCATACACCATCGACAACCGTCGCCGCGCTGCTCTCCAGGAAATCGATGATGCCCCATTCGGGTAAGTCTTCTCGCCCTTCTTTGAGCCATGTAAACAGATTTTTGATGCGCCACAGCTGGTTTCATGCCAAGGTCTGCTTGGTCGCTGGTGTGGGCTTCTTCACCGATGCGTGAGTATTAGTCTTTCTTCTGCTTGGATATGCTCAGAAGTTTCTAGCTATGACATCTTTGCCATAAACATCGCTTCAACCATGTTAGGCTACGTTTATGGAACGGGTGAGTTATGCACTTGCTGTTCATCGTGATGGAATGTTGAGCAAGATTAAAGGCTCTCCTCTCAATAAGGTCGGCCAAAAATTGAACAAGAATCAAGATCTCGGTATCAAAGTTGCGACTCCCGTTGGCACTCTCGTCGGTCAGCTTCTTTTTGGCTGGTTGGCTGATGTTGTCGGTCGTAAGAAGATGTGTACGGCTCATATGCCTCTCGCTTCGCCCAATCATTGATATTTTGGCAGACGGTGTCGAACTGATGATCATAATTTTTGCCACCTTCGCGCAAGCCCTATCTGGTGGAGGACATGCCGTTGGTATCATCGGTGTTCTCATTGTCTGGCGCTTTTTGGTGAGTAACTACGCTTCTCAGTCCCTCCTCTCTGATTCCAGTTGTAGATGGGTATTGGCATAGGTGGTGACTACCCTCTTTCTGCTGTCATCTCGTCGGAGTTCGCTTCCACTCGCATTCGAGGACGAATGATGACCGCTGTGTTCTCATCGCAGGGCTGGGGCAACTTTGGTTCGTCCTGTCTTTTCGACGTCAAACTCAGTGTTTTGAACCCATCTACTAGCTGCTGCCCTCATTGCTCTGATAATCGTTTCTGCGTATAAAAATTCCATACTCAACGATCCCAGTGTCGACAACCCTGTCCACGTCGACCAGATGTGGCGCATCCTCATCGGTCTCGGCTGCGTTCCCGGATGCATAGCTCTCTACTTCCGTCTTACCATTCCAGAGACCCCTCGTTTTACCATGGATATTGAGCGCAATGTCCAGCAAGCTGCTGATGATATCAAGAACGTCCTTACCACCGGGACCTTCCACATCGACCAGGATGCACCTATTCACCGCGTTAATGCACCCAAGGCTAGCTGGGCTGACTTTTGTGCTCACTTCGGTCAGTGGAAGAACGGCAAAGTACTGCTTGGCGCAGCATGGTCATGGTTCGCCCTTGACGTGAGTAGCATAGTATAAACTTGGTTTTCACATTAACCCTGTGCGCCTATAGATTGCATTCTACGGACTGGGACTCAATTCGTCCATTGTTCTTCAAGCGATCGGTTTCGGCACTCCTCTCACTCACGGTACTCAGCTCATCTACGACAACTTGAAGAACATCTGCATCGGTAACTTGATCCTTGCCGTTGGCGGTTTGATCCCTGGTTACTACTTCTCCTTCTTCTTCATCGACTCCTGGGGACGCAAGCCCATCCAACTCATGGGTTTTATCATACTCACCATCCTTTTTGTCATTCTTGGCACGTAGCGACTCTCTTCCTGTTGCTACTGAATGATTTACTCTCGATCACGCAGGGTTCGGTTATGACAAGCTTACTGCCACAGCTGCTGCCAAAAAGGGTTTTGTCGTCCTTTACTGTTTTGCAAATTTCTTCCAGAACTTTGGCCCCAATACCACGACCTTCATCGTCCCCGGAGAGGTCTTTCCCACTCGTTATCGGTCGACCGCACATGGTATCTCTGCCGCCAGCGGTAAGCTTGGGGCTATTGTCGCTCAAGTCGGCTTCGCCCAGATGAAGGACATTGGTGGAACCAACCATTTCGTCAAGCACATGTATGTGTCTTACCCTTTTTTTCTTCGTGCGGGCATCGGCTGATGAAATATCCATAGCTTGGAAATCTTCGCTTTCTTCATGTTGACCGGCATCTTCTCAACCTTCCTCATTCCTGAGACCAAGGGCTTGAGTCTTGAGGAACTCTCTAATGAGAATCAAGAAAACTTCGTTACAGCCTAGGGTACTTGGATACATGTCCTGTTGCTCAGGTAATGTCATAAGAACTGGAGATGATCCCGTCCTATGAACCTGCAAACAGTCGTGAAGACCACTGGACCTTATTGTCGTTATTCGTCACGTCCTTTCCCGATTTTCATAGCTTATCTTGCGCATTCCATCATATCTAATAGTAAACATGCATCATAACGAATGAATACCACACCATAGAGGAAATTTATGTGATGACTGAGTGCCGATCGAGTGCTGTCCATGCCCTTGTTGAAAGATCATGCCAATTCCACTAGGAAAAAATCGCTGAACTGGAAAAACCACAGGGTTTCCAGAACGTATAGGTATAGGCATATTCTGTCCGCCAATCAAAGTAAATGTCACACTTCATCAATCTTCCTTCTATATAAGCCATCCCATACTTCAGCCCTCAAGACCTACGACCTCCATTTACGAGGTCTTAAAAACTTCTTTGGAAGCGCCAATTCTGATAAAGTCGCTGACATTGACTGACGGACACCACAAGCCTCAAACACGATCTAACTTGATCCAGAAAGTATAGATAGACTACCCAGCCAACGTCCCACACATAGGTCCTGCTCTTTTCGCACAATATCCACATGCATTATGCTTCTTTCACCTTCTTCTATAGACCAGATGGTTTGAGTTAATTGATAGTGAAAATCCATTAGGACTTACATAGCTCACGGTCGTGATGTCGTAATCGATACCAGCCTTTTCTAGTTTTCGCTTTCGCTCATTTTGACGTTTGATGAGGCGTTTAGCAGTTCGGGCTTGTTCATCCTCACTACGTGTCTACAATTGAATAATGTCAGCATGATTGTACTGAATGTGTCTCAAGTACGTGGTAGACGATGTACCTTGTTATGATGGACACGCGTGATGCGATCCCGTGGTACAGCCCTCCATTTTCGATTGGCACCTATCCATAACTCCGGATGTACCTCATCCTTTGGGATCACCCTACATCGTAGGATGTGACCTTTGAGAAGATAATTGTCCATTGTCTCTGCGACAATCTGAGCTACGGATGATGAATTGAACTCTATGAATCCGTAATGTTTTGACCGTCCAGTCTAGTTCAGGCAAAGTCAAGGAAGGACACGGCAATAGCATCACAAGGCGGCGAACCTTTTTGTTCCTTGACAGACGTACACGAGTAATGTCCCCAAACTGGGAGAAATAACCACGCATTTGTTCCTCGTAGAACCCATGGGGAACACGGCCAATGTACACCACGCCCCGGTCCTCATTCTGTCACATAGGTAAGTGTTAGGTAGGTGACGATTCCGTAACCCTGGAGAACTTACGGCTTGACGTTTCGCCTTTTCGAGCTTCCGTTTGACGGTGGCGTCATCCTTGGCAATTGTGGGTAGTTTAGAGATGTCAAGAGCGGGAGCTTCGTAATCCATGTCATCGTCTTCATCGGATGAATCGTCATCGTCGGTCGAGAACCCGTGCAGATGGAGATCCTCGTCTCCTTCCTGTTCTGCGTCATCTTTTCCTAGCTCCTCAGCCTCGCCAGTTTCGGGCGCGGACGAAGCAGGAAGGAAAGGTCCCTTCCGCTCATTTTTTTTTGACTTTCGAGATGCCTTGTCGGAGGCTTTATGAAGTTTGGGCGGAACTGATGCTTTAGACGTGGCGGATATAGATTGGGAAACTGTTGGTAGAGGTGATTTAGTCGCGAGCTTCCCACTTTCAGACGCTTCGCTTTTCGTTTTCGTTTTCTTCTGCTTCTGAGCAGAAACAGGTGCCGAAGGGGCTGGTGCGTCATCCCCTGGCTGCTCAACTTCTTCGGTGACTCTTTCTTTAGTTTTTGTCTTCTTGTCGGAGGTGAAAGTGGGTAGCAGTGCAGATGCAGATGAGGGTGGGAGCTTGGACGTGGGCTCCTCGGCTTTTTTCACTTCCTTCACAGCCTCTCCTTTGGATTTCTCCTTTTTATGTTTTTTCGGTTGGACAGCGTCAGCTTTCGCCTTCAATGATGGGTTTACTGGTGTGTCGGACTTGATCGCAGTTTCAGCAGAAGGTCGAGTTGTGTCGCCAATAGATTTTCGTTTGGACTTCTTGTCCTTGTGAGAGGCAAGCTTAGGTTTTTTGTCTGTCGACATGACAGAGTCAGAGTGCAAGGAAACAAGTTAGGTATCACCGAGTCAAGGACAAGAGACAGAGTACTGAACTCGAAATTTCTTGATCATTTAAAAGTTGGATAAATACAGCACAATAACTAACCCTTTTCATTATAATGCCTCCACTTTTCGTCAATCCGCATTTTCTTCCTGAATCGTTCGTTACCGTTTCTCGTAATGAAATTTATGCAGAAAATGAAGATGTTAATGGTCGAAAGAAAGATGATATTGATCCTCAGCTGCTCAATCATTTGAAAGAGCTGATCTCCACTGTTTGGGACCTTTCCCCTGACCTTCGGCAGGAAGGGAGTAAGAAACGGGACAGATTGGATACGTTAGACAGTACCCAAGATGGAAAAGGGATAGGTACGTGCGTAAAATGTTTATCTTTGCATTTTCTGCATTGTTGGCAGCTTTTCGGCTTTTATCTGGTTCTAAACCATCCCGCCCAATCTTGTTGCGACCAAAAACCCCGCCACTCCCCACATGCATGTCAGTCAGAGCGAGTGATGTACTGTTTTTAAGATTCTAATGCTACTTAGAACTCATGAACCGGAGACGGAAGACAACGAAGTACAAGCAACTTTACGCGCAGAACGCGCAAATGCAACAGCCGTGGACGCGTCATGTATACTTCTGGAGAGTCTTAGACCTACGCCAGTAAGGCCAAGGTGTTCTACTCCTTTCAGGCTCCTCATACCAATTCTCTAGCGTTACGGAGATGCGAGAAAGTTGAAACTCGCAAGGACGATATCACCAATGACATTGCTGCCAGAGATTTTAATCGCCGAGTCCAGGCAGCCTCCACGATCTACGCGACCACCAATCTCTGCGTCCCAGCTTCGACGGCACCCTTATAACAATGGGCCAATCATACCCTCAACATTGCAGATGACAACCTCGAACTGCCCAATCATTGAACTCGTGCCAATATCTCCGGAGACATCAACGTCATCAAGAAGGAGACGAAGGAGAAAGTCGCAAAGAGATAGGTCAATGCCTGCTTTCTGGAGGCCGAACCCAAGAATTGGTGGGAAATGCCTTGGATATGCCATGGGATTTCCATGTAGTGTGGAGGTGCTGCAAAGTGGAAATGACTCGTTCACAAGGTATCCACAAGACACGATGCGGACAATGACTTCCTAGGCTGGTCCGGGCTGTAATACCTTCGAACTCATCAAATGGTGTGAAAGCGCCGAAAATAATAATTCTAGATTTTATTCTCATATTACCTACTTCGTCATCATATGCAACGTCTGCATATCAGGGATGCATCCTTTCTCCTTCGCTAGATAATCGACAATGTCTCTCGCATCGCACTTAACGGCCATTTTCAGCATCGCGCTGTTGACCATCACCCTATCCTCAAGCTTGCGCCTCTTCCGCTTGCCCGTGCCCAAACGATGTGTATAAGTGGAATCGTCTCGTTCTATCAACATTTTGACCAAGGCTAGGTCTTTCTGTCGTATGGCTACAAAGATGGCGAGGCAATCCTTGCACTGAGGTTTAGCACCATGGTCAAGCAAGAGTCGGATGAGGGGTATAAATTTTGCATGGACTGCCTTTGTTAAAGCATATCCGCCGTTCGAATTAACATCAGGCTTTGGTATCCCGGGAGAGTTGAATAAATACTGAAGGAATGGCAATGGTGGTTCTTGCTCCTTCCAATTAACGGATCCGGTCTTCGGAGCCAGCGACCGAAACAATCGTTTCGGTATGTCAAATCTCGACGCTTTGACGATGAACTCTCCTTCAGCGAGTAATGGGAGCAAATGTCGTACCACCTCTGCCGTGCAAGTCGGGTATCGAAGTACTTTCGTGAAAATTGAGGCCATGTCCTGTGGCCCACGTGCAGAGGCTCGACCTAATAGATATTGAGAACGAAACGAAGCAGGCGACGACTGAAAGACGCTATATATGCGTCGCGAAGTTATTGGAAGGGATTCGGAGAGAGCATGAAGTTGAACCTCGTAAAGTAACTGGTGATGGTTCAGGTTGAATTTAGTGAAGGAGGCAAAACGGTCACCTCAACAGGTAAAGACTCGGGACCTACTACTTGCATTGGAAGATAGCCTTACTGGGCATCCTCCAGACGCTGATACCACTGGCCGTGGCCGAAGTCAGGAGAAAACGTTCAATGGACCGTGACCGAGTGACTTATCGGATCATTGAGTTTCAGGAATACAAGAGATTAGATAAGTAGTTTCAAGGCTGTGAATCTCACAGATTTGTCGTAAATACTTATGAAGAACTATTTCTAGCCTTTTCAGTTTCTAAATTTCCTTAGAACGCCCTGAAGTATTGAATCAAGCTGCAACTGCGTGACACTTCGCAGTATGCAATCGGAAGTAATTACAGCAATCCTGAATCTCCAAGGTATTGTGCAAGGTATGTATCATTTAGACTGCCCATAGTCCAGATAATAAGAAACCGAAAGAGCGGATTGAGTTAATCACGACAAGTTACATTTCCCTCATTTTATGGAACCGAGATGTTTTGGAATACCTACTCTGCTTGGCGACTATTTAATTACTTTTTACGTATGTAAAATCATCGAATTGCGTGAGTTCATGATAAATATGATAAATGAATTCTTTTAAACAACCTTCGTCTTCACATCCTCAACTTTTTCCGTTGAAACATTGTCTTTTTCAATTGAAGCGTTATCTTGAGGTTCGATCATAATATGGTCACCAAATACTTGATTCATCTCTTCTAAAGTTTTGCCTAGGAGGGCTTTTAGTTAACCAAAAGTAGCAGAGGTATTAGACTACCTTTGGTTTCAGGAAAGAAAATTGCAATAACGATCATGTCCACGAAATTGAGGGCGACAAACAGCATATAGAACTTCCAGGCGACATTTGCCATGCCTATTGGAGCAACTTGTCCAATCATCGTGTTGAATGCCTTTAAACATATTTTGAGTGAACAGAGACCTTCAAAAATTAGGCGCGTCTTTACCCAGTTACAGCAGGTTGCAACCATGGTCCCAAGAGCGCGCGCGTGAGTGGGGAACACCTTTCAATGTGAGTAACGAAACTTCGAGTCCGACGACATGAATATTTACTTCAGAGGCCAAGACCCAGCTAACAGGTCCGAAGCTTAGCGAGAACATTACACTTGTCAAGAATATCATGGCGATTCCGGCACTGTGGAGGATATCAGTGGTATAAGTGATCAGAGTCTGGCTTGCTTCACCGTTGTGCAGTGTGATTGGGATTCACAGCATCGACTGGGTTTCTGGCCACAATTGCCGCCAGAATTGAGAAAGTGCAAACAAAGGATGCAGCACCAACGACAAGAGGCTTTTTGCGCCCCACACGATCCAAAAGAAAAATGATGAAGCTATCAAGTCAAGTCATTAGGCCGTCTTGGATATACGTGGCAGTGACAAACAAAAGGTTTGCAATCGGCCCAACTGCACCGTAAATACTGTGTACCGAATCAAAACATGATCCACGTGAATGAATTGGGAACACCGCACCCTTGAACGAGAAGAGACTTGTGTCCTGTGATACCAAGACTTTGGTACATCGTGGGTCCGAAGTAGTTGATGACTGAAAAAATCAATTAATCACGGCATTAGAGAAAGTAGTGGACGAATATACCATTTATACCAGTAAATTGGGTGAAGACTTGCACGCAGACAGCAACAAAAAGTCTCTTCGTCATTGGAGCAGTGGACACGAGCGATTTCAAGCTTCGAGTCCTGACACGGGCCTCGGCCTTGATAGTGTCGTGCATCTCTGCATACTCTAGCTCGGCTGCTTTTTCGTTGCCCTTGCCGTGCAACTTGTAGACGACTGCCTTCGCCTCATCATCCCTACCGACTTCCAACAACCAGCGCTGTTAACCGAGTCATCAACACTATAACACCCTGGTAGAGGGGTACTTACTGGGCTATAGGGCAAGAATTGGATACCGACTAACAATAGGAATGCAGGGACAATCTGAGGACAAAGTCAAAGATGAGAAAGGTTTCATTTGATAGGTCGTAGGTTAAAACCTGTAACCCGAGGGGAAGCCTCCATGACACATCAGATCCAATGAATTGACAACCATAGCCAACCTATATGAAAGAGTGAACAAGGTGGAACATGAATTTAGTCCTCACGAACCCAGTTAGCAACGATGAAACCAATGCCAAGCAGCTGTTGGGTCAGGCCTACAAGGAAACCTCGGTTTTTAGGAGGGGCGATCTCGGTCTACATGCGAGGTTGAACAGCTGCGGAATGAAGGACTATTTGCATGCCCACATTGTACAACGGAACGGTCATCGACAATATTCTGTGGCAGTAATTCGTCAATAAAAAGGCAAAAGTTCACGCTAGACGTACCCAATGGCAATACCACCAATGATCCGTCCAACGAGAAGAGTGGCGACACTAGACGCACCAGACTGCATGGAACTGCCCCACAGCGAGAAGACACAGCCAATCTACAGTTAGATAAACTCCTGAACGATGACTTCGCAAAGAAAGGTGGCCACGGACCTGAATAGTCCGCTTCCGACCAAGTTTGTCATTTAACCTGTCTTCTTTTCAGGCCGCAGATTTAAAAAGTCAGGGAATATAGCACACCATCCTGCTCCCATTGTGC
The DNA here is from genome assembly GCA_017657195.1 of Termitomyces sp. T70a. Taxonomy (NCBI): domain Eukaryota; kingdom Fungi; phylum Basidiomycota; class Agaricomycetes; order Agaricales; family Lyophyllaceae; genus Termitomyces; species Termitomyces sp. T70a. The sequence continues at coordinate 122,734 of JAGGAT010000020.1, forward strand.
CAAAGAAACATCCACCTGAGTATGTAATATGAGCCCTGATCCGTTAAAACTAAGGAACAGAGTCACTCGCCGTTGAAAGTCGAGACGACTGCTCCTTGAATGGTTGATTTGTCCGTGAAATGAGCTTTATAGTGTTCCATGGTAATCACGGACGCGATAATACCACTGGAGAGACGTTACCATCGTAGTCATGAAAACTGGCTAGAATACTTGCCTGTCATATCTGTTGAGGTGCAATAGATGTCAATCCACTTAACCTCAGAATACCGGAATATTTTCACCCAAAAAGGAACGCGCCTGCATGTGTTATGTGTTCAAATGTTCTCTTGTAGAGTAAATGAGAAGCCAAGTCACTTACCGATAGAGGAAAAGACAGCGATGAAGATATTGTAAAACAATCCCATTGTAGAGGTGTTTCACGACACGAGTCCCGGGCTCAAGGGCTCGGCTTTTGAGTGCATTATGATGATCTATGTGAAAAAGTGCAAGTGCCGAGCCCCATAATGATCATACGGGCAATATCCGGGTGGAAGGAAGTGTAAGAAGCATGGGTCTCGCATGAGATGGCATCACGAGGTAAAGTGACGATGCACGGCCCGCCCAGCCGGAAAGTATAGCCGGCTGGATCAAAGCAATTAAGCGATGTGTTGAAGACGCGTCAACACCTTATAAGTCGCCAATCACTGAACTTCGGTAGGCGCACTGCGTCACAAGTACATAAGTTACATGAGGATATATGATTACAAATATAAGACGCGATTTCTGTGGAGTCAAAACTAAAACCCGAGATGTGATATCTCATAGAGTTGGAGAAACACCGTTCCGCCCTGAAATTGTTTTTGCTTCTTATGCATCAAGCTTCTTGGTCTTTGGCGCTTGCAAGTTATTATTCTTCTCTCAACTCTTGCACTGGTGGGAAATACTCTGGAACGAGAGATCTGTTGTTCCACTTTCAAGTACTGTCGAGAAAGAGGTGAGACTGGGCGACTGACTCATAGACCTCGAGATCTTTGTTGCTCCATACGACGAATATAACTCGTTCAAGCTGACACTACCTTGAGCTGATGTTTGTGGTGATAGGAGTGGGACACACCGATTTGCCACGCTCTGACTCTACAAAACGCCTGACTTCGTTTAAGGCGACACGGGTAGCGTCAACGATCGGGTAGCCGTATATTCCAGTCGAGACAGATGGAATCGCCTTGGCATCGGTGAAATTGAGAAGCATGTGCTCAACACTTACAAGATAAACTTAGACCTACGACGTGCCTGACCTGATTCTCGACAGCCACCTCCAAACTTGTTCTATAGCACGACGCTAGTTGTCTAGCCTTTTCTTCTGCTGCGTCGAGGGAATACACTGGTCCAACTGTATGTATGACATACCGCCTGGAATGTACATCTAAGTGAAACAATTCTGAGAGTATTGATTGTCTAAAACCTACGCGGGGAGACAGTATCCGCGGGTGATTTTTGAATTGCCGGTCATACACCCGTTCAGCGTACGACCTATCAGCACATGCTCAGCATCTGGTCGGATAATCCGTTACAAAGGGATGCTTGCATTCCTCGAGTAAATGAGGCCCAGCCGCGTGATGGATCGCGCCGTCAACTGTACCCTTCCATGAAAACCTGAAGGAACATCGAGTATTGAATCGTACCCCCGCCCCCACCTCATGAATGGATGAGTTTTTCCAAAGAGATCTTCAGATGAGGGAAGAAAAATACCCAAAAGACTTTTGTTTGCAGCATTAACAATCGAGTCTACCTCTATATTGGTAATGTTGCCTTGACTAATTGATATCAATCAACATGCGCGATCATAGTAAACGTATGAAGCATCTGAAAGACGCCGAGTAGAGTAAGCACTTACTGGATAGATATCTTTTCAAGCAGGGAAGAATCGGGCTGATATAGAACTTTGTCGGATGAAGGTACTTCGAGCGTCGAGTTCTTGTAGCGTTCTGCAATCGTAGGTATTTGTTCTACTCGAACAACATGAGGTTCGCCATAGCCGGAGCCTTCATAGTCCGAGTCAATGGTTCCAGTTGCTGACATTCTGGGATGACTAGGGATAGATAGATGGCTGAACGGTTGTGTCGTAGCACGCCGGGATCGAGGAAGAAGATTTCTGATTTGGTTCAAGAACATTTCCGTGTGTTGTGTCTTGACAATCAGGGCTGTCGTGACACAACAAGGTTTTTTGGTCACGTCGTTTACAACTTCGAAACGGAGTTTACTTACATCGACAAGGTATTACGTTCTTTTACTTACCTACTGTCGAAGGACAAGTATGAAACGAGATTTCGGATGATCTCGGCTTTTGCGAATACTGCTCATATCCCTTAGAAATTGTGGATCTTGATTGTCTTGTATATCATCTACTGTTCTGTGAAGTTTTGTATTTTTTCACAATCGTTGAGCATACCGCCAAAGTTTCAGATTCCGCAACGTTGCCGTTTATGGCCGAAAGCCAAACTTGAACTTTCGTCACGCAAATGCAATTCAAAGCTTGCGTCTTCGACTACCGTGCGTATTCCATGCCCAAACTATGATAGATTGATGTGCGTTATATCCTTATACCACACGTCTTTTCTAATAAAAATTCGAAATGAATTTCTCCGGCAATTCAAAGATGAAATGGGATGTAACGGTAAATTTCCATCATCTCCTCACGACTTTGATTGCTCTTCTGCTCAAGCCTCACAAACATAAGTCAGGGGCCCGATAGAGCATATGTATGGTAGTGCATAAAACATGTACCAGGGGAATCCAACGAAGTACGCAGTAAGTACAAGCCCTTCACCTGCGCCATTTCATATCTCGGTCACGTTTCATATCTAGTCCGTCGACAGTATTGTGTTTCATTGATAGTCCAAATGATTAAAGTCAGCGTTGTCACGTCGAAGGAATACCGTACGGCGCCCAGCGCATCCAAGTAACGGTTGAGGTGTAATGTAATGTATATCGAAAGCTTTGCAGAAACATGCAATGAGGGGTAAAGTAAGTGCCGTAAGAATGGGTTGGGCCGTAAGATCGTAAGTCATCTATGAAGATGACTTTGACATGTAATTAATCCGCATGAGGATAAGATAGAGTAGATATAACGATAGTGTGGTAATTGACAGACAACAGGTGTAACCTGATCCCCCGATGAAATCGCTGTTTGACGATATGAGTTACATTCTGCTGGTGATGGACAAATAATCACTCACAAATGGGCGTAGTTCTGGTGAAGGCTGTGACGCTGCATATCCATTGATGAGAGTAGGGGCGCAGATGAATCATAACCGATGCGATTCAATGCCAAAAGTAGCTGTAGGGGTGCCTGCTCGTGATCTTTCGACAATGGTAGCGGTTGGAATCAAAGTCCCGTTAGGCGAGTTAGGGGGATGTGTTACGGTTCGGTCGCTGTCATCTGTCGTTGTGGCAATGGTGGTGACAGGTTGATTATGGGGATAATATGAAATTCGTCGTGAACTGGTGAAGTCGTAGATTGTGAACCTGTGGGAAGGAGATAGACGTTAGTCAGAACAGCGTGCTTCTGTATGAGTTGCGCACAACATACTGTTCTTCAAGTTGACGAAGTTCTGGCTTTAACTTGTCGAGATCAACATTGGCTTTTCGTTTTGAATGTGTCAAGGGCTTCTCAACCATCAAGAACTCGTCAAGCTCGTGCGACACATCGAAGTTTGCTTTATCCATCTAAGCGTGGATAGAAATGAAACGCATTCTTTCATATGAGAAAAAGAGTGACTGACATCTGGAACAAACGGAGGTTGACTCTCCTTATTCTCCAGGCTTTCCCAATCAAAAGATTGAAACCATGGATGTTCTCGGATGTCCTTCAGGCCTTGACCATCGGGCCGACAACCAAGACGTTTCTCGGGGTTGCGTTCAATAAACTAAATTCTGTCACAATGTCAATCTTAAAGTAAAGGTGAACAAGCTTACCCCTTGTATTGCTGATCTACCGGTTTCACTACAACGTGACGATGCACTCTCGGGAAACCTTAATGGATCTTTGAGAATGGAATGGGTCATCTTTTCCGTGTTCCGGCCGTCAAAGGGGCGTCTGTGGAAGATTAGTTCATATGCAGTGACACCCAAGCTCCACCAGTCGATTTGCCACGAATACCCTTTTCTTCCGACAACTTGAGGGGCCATGTAGGCCATACTACCAGCAACACTTGTGTGTAACCGGCGGTCTGAATAGTGAATAGCAACATTGAAGTCGGTGAGGTGGGCATGGCCCATGGCATCCAAAAGAATATTATCTGGTTTAATATCGCTACGAGAGACATCAGTCAGGCTTAAGACACCGTGGGCGGAAGACATACCGATGGATTATCCGTTGACGGTGAAGATATTCCAGCGCACAAGAGAGCTCAGCCACCCAGAATCTTACAACTTCCTCCGGTATGTGTCCCATATGGTCTAGATGGACTACGAAAAAGCGAAAATAAGTCGACGTAAAGACACAGCCAGCAACGACGTACACCGCAGATCTCCACCGAGCATTAGGTCTAGCACAAAGAAACAGTTTCCATCATCTTGAAAAGCGTAACGCAGGTTGCAGATGAAGGGATGGTCGATCTAAAGCAAGTGAATCAAATGGATTACAGGAAAAGATAAGATAACACACCTCTTCCAAAAGCCTCCGCTCCTGTATTATATTGGCTACAGCTTTCTGCCGTACACATCGAGACTTGTCAATGTACTTGAGAGCATACAGCTTCTTGGAGCGCTTATGCTCGACGACGCGGACCTAGTCTCGTGAGTTGTGACAAGCTGGGGAGTGTGGTATAGCGCACCTTGCCAAACGCTCCCTTACCAACAGCGCGATGAAGGTCGAAATGGAAGAGAGTAACCTCCGTGTCCAAGTCCACTGGCTCGTTGATACAACAGCACAAGGCACCCATCTTCGGGTAATCAAAAGAACAAAAGTGAGGGGTATTAGAGAGAGCAGAATACAAGGAAAGCAGTATTGGGGTATATACTTTGTACCAGCGATGGACATATAAAGTCTTTGATCCTTGTTTGGCATATGAATAGATATCGTGTGTATACAAGAGACAATAGATACCCGAAGCGAGTGAAACACGAGACTGTAACGACAAAAGGAGACCTTAGACTTTCCGGAAGGCTGCGTATATACAGTATTGCCAATTTTATGCTGCTTCCAAGTCGGGTACAGGGCGTAGCCACAGTATGTGTCTAGTGACAGCGACTGAATATAGCCACGAGTAACCGATGTAATTTGTCGCCGAACGTTGATCTACACCACCCACTAACGTGGAAATACCCTCCGACCCAGGCCGTCTATCCCATGGATCATGGTGACTGCGAGCATCAGAGTCTGCTGGCACCTACTGCGGAGGCTCTTGGTTCCGTCAAAGTCTTTTCTCTGATACCTTCGCTAAAAAAGGATGTCATCGTAAGTCTTTCATCTTCCATTCAATGCTAGTTCTTTTCTCTTCTTCTAACAATGCTTTCCTTTCCTAGACGACAGTAGGCGAGCTTACGTTGTTCCTCCTAACATACTCGTGACTATCTAACGTCATCTTCCAGACAGCGCATTGAGTTGGGAGTAGGTACATGTTCACCAGCCTGGACTGTTTCTCATTCAGCCTTGCGTAGACAGCTTACAGCGTCAGACATCAACATCAGCATAGTCCGCCCGATTGTACATAAGTATGCTCGTCTTGAGAACATGGCAGTCGTCTACGCATGCCTCGTTGTGCGTTCGTACTTCCTGTCACAGTGCGAGCAGGATCTTTCCACCGCTGGTGTCATGTTCTCGCGGGCAACTCTCTGCGAGATTCTTGCGATGAAACTGCTTCGCCGCTTCGCGTCCAATCATATCCAGCTTGTCGCCGTTCTGACGACGCGCTGGAATCCTCTGGCAGGGGCGACTGCAGAGATCGTGGACCACGTTAGCTTGGCTGTGGGTGGGGACGTATGCGAATCTGAATCCGCGCAGAGTGCTCTCGAGGTGCGGATATCGTCTACCTGTCCATAATTCCATAGCTAATGTGAAAGGATTAGATGGCCATTTCAACCAACGCAAAAGCCTTTCTGGCATCGCCCGTGACTCAGAAAGTCGTCAATGACGTGTATTATGGGAGGATTGTCTTCTCGAGGTTTGCCCATCGATCAATATTGGCAGACAATTACAAGTCTCGTGCCATTGAATTGTATGATGCTCGAAAATCGCCTTTTCTCGATCACTATCGGTGCGATAGTCACGCATATCTATCCTTACATACTTCTCAAGGACCATAAAGATTACGAGTGCCATTCTACGGAGCTATGCTCGAGTTTCTGAACTTTGCGCTCCTCCTCGTCACTTTTGTACTATGCATCCTGAGTAAGTTTTTACTCATGCCCTTGTGAAGCGCTTTCTTACGATTCCAACAGCCCGAGATTCTTCAATAATCACTTTTTGGGAGGTGATTTTCATCATTTTGGCTGCAGCCTTCACCTTGGAGGAGTATACCGCCGCCACAGAACATGGGTGGATTAGTGAGCATTAGCTTGGTGCCTAGTTGCCCACGGACTAACATGCAAACTGATAGTTTATATTGCCAATGTAAATTTGTTCACCTTTTTCTCGGAGGAGCTCATTCAAAGGACGATGCAGTTGTGGAATGTCTTTGACTTTTCCTTCATCGCAATCTTCCTTGCATACATAGTGTTTAGGCTCAAGGGCATCAACCATGGTGACAGTAGGACTAATTCTTTCTGTTGACACGCAGCTCCTTCTAACGCCCTCCCAACAGTTACTGTCTCAGATACGGCATTTGATGTCTTGTCTTGCGGTGCCTGTATACTGTTTCCCAGGTGATCATTTTCGCCATTTGTATCCCATGTCCACCGGTTCTGACAAGTTTTTAGATTAGCCTTCTTTGCCATCTCGAATAATGTCGTGATCTTGTGAAACACATACTCCCTTTATTCATGGCTAATGAAGCTCATGATTGGCACAGGTCCTTGCGAGGAATGGTGTTGCAATTCATCTTCTTCATGGGTATGGCATCTATATGTTTCTCAGGCTTGTTGTTCTCTTTATGGACACTATGTGAGCATTCTTCCTACTCTGCATTGACGGCGTACTGATGACTGGGTCAATACGTAGCCCAGGGCGAGCCAGAGCCTCGCTCAATGCAATCCATTGCCTGGTTGATGACGCAGATATGGTTTGGCAATACGTATCTTAGCTTCCGTGACGCATCGAGTTTCCATCCTGTCTTTGGCCCAATTCTGATGGTCATCTTTGCGGCCTTATCGAATACGCTCTTGCTAACGAGTGAGTGATTTTCGTCGCCTTGTCAACTTTTTCTCAACTTTTGTAGTCCTGATTTCTTTGCTCTCGAACACGGTCGCAAGAATTCAGGAGGTGAGTCTTTTGAGTTTGCATTTACGTCGAATCCTTATGTACTTGCATTGCACAGAATGCAACGCAAGAAGTTGGTTGGGTAGAGCAAATCTGTTATGGTTATTACTTAAACTCTTGACAGTACTTATCCCAATTTGCCATTGCAACTATGGAAGGGTAAGTTACCGATACAATCTACGCGACTGTTTTAATAGTATACTTGTTGCAGCGTCAAGTCGGATGCTCTCTTCTCATATCAACCGCCGTTCAATATTCTTGCATTTTTGCTTCTCAAACCAGCTACATATATACTATCACCCCGCGCTCTGCATAGCTTCAATGTATTCCTCATCAAGCTGACAAGTCTTCCTACCCTAATTTTGATAGGCATCTACGAGCGATACTTTGCTGTTGGCATGAGGTTTGCCGCAACGGGCAGGGAAGCTGCGCAATCGTTCTTTAACAGTCTTCCCCGACAGATCAAGCACATGCCTCTGGTTGAGGCACTAGTGGGGTCCTCATCCAACGACATCTATGATGCCATTTTCGATGTCGAGGTTAGCAGCGACATGGACCCTTTCGAAGGTGAAGGAGATGAAATTCCGATGCTTCGATCTTTCTATTCCCGAGACACCTTGCCGGGTTCCCCATCAACTCGTCGTAGGCCTCTCCCTTCGGGTACGAGCTCGGCGTCCATTCATGATTCGCCAAAACCCAAGCCTAATCCCAGTCTGCCATCCGAGCCTCTCCTCTCTATGGAAGGAATTGGTATGTCTAGTTCTGTGAACGAGAACAATAGAAGTCCGCTTGCGAGGTTGTTCAACTCGCGGATGGCGTCGGCTGATGCTCAATTTGCGACTGTGAAAGCGGATGTCACTATGAAGCGGATGGAGCGTATGATGGAGGATATTCAGTCATTGCCGGTGCAGAAACTGAAGGAGGAAATGAAAGATCTTCAGGTGCACACCTTCCTGTTCCTTTGGTGAGAATGCTAAATTGTCATTAGGAGCGACAAGCTCGGATTGAAAACCTACTTCTGGTCCTTACAAGGGGTATGAGGAATGAAAGTTCTGATGCTTGGCACACCTGATTAGTATACATGATGCCTTTGCATAATTTTTTTGTGTCTTCTCGCTGTATACCGTGTTTTTTTTCGGCATTGCAATATTTACGTCGATACCCAATGTGACATGCATGACTTGACGCGTCTCAGGGACAGAGGTTGAGGCAAACAAAGCTATACAAACGCTCAACAAGTTGGTCGAAAGGACAGCCGCGCAAACGACCTTTGCTTCATGTATGACTTGTGTGCTTCCGTTCGAGCTTGTTCACTGACCATGTTGATGTCTTGACCACAAAGGATGCCACCATCTACCCCCTCAACCCAACAATATGCCGTTGCAGGCATGCCGCACCTCTCACCAGCGACTTCTAGACATCGCAGCTCAATTGGCTCTTCCTTTTCATTTGGACCTCAACATCTTGTTGATTCGTATCTTGATGGTGACACGAGCACAGTTTCCAACCCTTTAGATCCGAATCGGTCGGTACTTCCTGCGTCACCGAGGTCCTCACCACGCCGACATAGAAGAGCGAAGGAGAGTATGAGCAGACAGCATCCTCTTGCTAACGACACTACCGATGTGTTCCAGGAGATGGGGGATGACGCTGATGAAGAGGATGAATATGAGTGGGGAATGGTAGATCGAATGCGGCTCTGGCGACATGACGCGCTGATGCAGCATTTATACGAAACCGCCGCGTTTTGGGGCGATAAAATTGTCAGCTGGACAAGTATATTGTGTGACACTTTTCGATTCTAGCTTCTAATTGACTCTTGCAGACGACCCCAATGATGCCTTTTGGCTGGCCCAAACCTACTTCATGACCCACCAGTACTCGCGAGCCGAGCGCCTTTTGACTCGTCCTTTCTCTACGACGCCAGCGAAACGCCCTTCGACGCCACCGTCAGCTAATGGACATCTATTCTCATCTGCCAAGGGGAAGGAACGCGAGCAGGATCCTCCGCCTCCGTTAACTTCGTCGCCTCGACTTCCTATGGGTCCCGGTGCTATGATAGAGGTACCAGAGGACATGCAGGAACGAGTTTCAAGGTTGGTGGATATGAGCGTAGCGTGCCGGTATCTGGCTGCTCAGTGTCAAGTCAGTATGTGGTAATGTTATCAAAGACTATACTCTGAAGATTATCAGGTTCGGCAAGGCAATTGGGCTGAAGCTACCGAAATGCTGGGAGAAGCGAATCCCTTTCGAGACTCTGGTCCGTTTCTGCTTTGGTATGATAGGATTTTTGTCCAAACCTCACAATAAATGCAGGTAGAAGTGGCCCTTCCATACCGAATGTCGATGGAGGTATCAAGGTATTCCTTCATTCGTTTCAATAACCACGAGTTGCGACGGACTCAGATGGAGTCAAGGTCGAAGCATCGATGTGTAATTTGCGTGGAATTCTAATGCTCAAACTCAATCGAGGTGATCAAGCAAAGGAGTGCTTTATGGAAGCATTGGCACTCGATGTCAAATGCTATGATGCCTTCGAACAGCTGGTCACTGGTGAAATGATGACTCCCGATGAAGGTGTGTTGTTCTAATCTCTCAAGCGTTTAAAGGCTGAACATGTGCATCCAGAGTGGGAATTTGTCCAAGGCTTAGCTTATAAACAGCAGACTCCGCAGGATGCAGAGTTTGTACAGTTGATCTACACTTGTCGATTGCGGAAATATAAGCACGCCGCTGAACATGCATTGACGCGGCAACGATTAGTAGATGAATATGGCTTGGGCGACAATCCTGATGTGTTATGCAGCTTTGCTGATGCTCTCTATGCAAATTTTAGATGGGCGGACTGCTTTGTGATCACGTCTCGGTGCGTCACAACTACTTCTTGTCATGCGCATCGAGTCTTATTGATGTTTCCAGGATTCTGGGACTGGTTTCGATCCATAATGCAACCATGCCATTGCATATAGCATGCATGTTCCATCTTTCACACCTACACTCAAAATTGTTCATTCTTGCCCACGAAATGGTAGACCAGGAGCCAGAAAACCCTATGAGTTGGTATGCAGTTGGAGTGTGGTACCTCAGTGGTGGGAAATGGACACAGGCCCGCCAGTATTTCAGGTCAGGATCTTTCCGCTAGCCCTCGTCCTTGTTAATTCTATCATATAGCAAAACATCCCTCATGGATCCTCGATTTGGTCCTGCATGGATTGCCTTTGCACACACTTTTGCCCTTGAGGGGGAACACGACCATGCAGTCACTGCCTATTCCACTTGCGCACGGATGTTCACTGGGTATGTAGCTTATAACTATGTCAGCTTGCACACGCTGATGAACCGACAGCTCACATCTTCCGTTGATGTTCGTTGGAATGGAGAATATCATGCTCTCCAATCACGTTTTGGCAGACGAGGCTTTGAATGCCGCTAATTCTATGTGTGATGGTGACCCTTTGCTCGTAAATGAAATGGGTGTGATGGCATATAACCATGGCGAGTAAGTACCTTTTTCCTTGGTCCATCAACGGAGTCTCACTGCTATACAGGTTCCAGCGAGCTGCTGACCTCTTCCTGAAGGCACTCGACCTGGCACAGGTAACACAGAGTTCACAAAAGGCATGGGCAACAACCTACCTGAATCTCGGTACCTGCTACCGGAAGTTGAGGTGCGATTGTTGCCGGAATATCGCTTTGAATCTGCTGATCAGGACCATCAAGACGTTTGAAGGAGGCGAAGGAGACGTATCAAAAAGTGCTCGAGTTGGACTCACGGCACTCTATGGCGCTGGGCTTCCTTGGTCTCGTACATCATCTATTGGGTGAGCTAGATAAGGCCATCGTCAAATATCACGAGGTATATTTCTCTTTGTATGATCGCACTTGCTTTTAGTTGATTTTTTCTTCTCCAATGTACTAGGCCCTGAGCATTGACCCTATCAACCCACATGTCCTTGAGCTCCTGAATATGGCACTCGAAGCGAATCTCATCAGGTTTCCTACGATGGACAGTACAGAGTTTAACCAGACAATGAGGAATCTCAAAGAGAAGTACCGTCGATTGAAAGAGCCTGAACATAAGGGGAAGGACAAAGCTCCGCGTGATGTTCCGTTGGATGTGGGACCGGACGGGGATGAGATGAATTTGGGTTGAGTTCTGTATGGACTGCCGTTGGGCATGTCATCGTAATAGCGGCACGTTTGATGTTACTTGGATGTAGAGTACTGTCAGATGTATATCGAGTAGACGAAACGGTCGCAAAGATAAGAATCATAGGACGAAGACACTGGCTGCCAACATTCACATGGATCAACAGAAGAACAAATTTGCGGTTGAATTACGCTGGTAGTAAATTACTTTAGGTAAACTCAATTACTGGTAGAACTATGTATCGGATCCATGCACGAGCAGAAATGCTATGTAAAGCGACGAGGTGCTTTAACGAAATCACCATGCATTCAATTGAGGGGGACGGTATTGTTTTTCTGTTATTGTATTTAGTATATATACGTCACTACTAGTCTGTCTTATTAATCGATTTTGTCGAGCAAGAATGAAAATAAATATGGCGATGTGGGACGGTGTCCTCATTAAGACACGACAGTCAGACAAGAGAACCTTGCTATATCCCGCAAGATCGAGCGACAAATGTACGTACGTACGCATACACAGGTAGACGGGAGAAAGTCAGCTGAAAAAGAGAGAGCTCGAGCGGCGACTTATAAATGGCGGAACCAAAGACGGAAGCTAAAAGTAGGTATATGCTGAACGTAGATAGATGTTCAGTCGTCCAGAATATCTAAGATGGTCGTAATCTTAGTATTACAGGCGACTCTGTTTACCATAATTGGGATAGTGGAAGGTATCCTAATTTTGAGAGCTGGAATGGATACCCTCCCAGTGCTTATAGAAGGAAACATGAGGAGGGTCATCTAGGATTTAGAACCTGGCTTGAGGCCTTAAGGGGCTATGGCTATTTACTCTTTTGTAAAGCACTGCGACTGATTCGACGGATTTCTGGCACTTGGACAGCCGCCAGCGTAAGATCAGACACGGACAAAAAGGATCGGTGTGCAAAAACATAGCATGGGTTGTGATTAAGTTTGGCGCCACTAATCAGGATTTGACCAAGTGCTGTAGCTGAAAACTGTCGTCACTAGGTACAGCGAATTTCAAATATATGGTCATGAGAAGGAAAGAGGTGCAGCAATTTGAATCCGACGAAGTGCAAAGCCCAGGGAAATGGTGGGGATGCCGTTACGATAGGTAAACGGCAGGATTATACAGACGAGCTCTGATTTGGCACAGTTCGCCAGGGTGGACAACTTGGATTGGGCTGGGAAACGCCATCACGTGACGTTTCTCGCAATCGCAGTGATCCGATTCCGATCGTGCGTCATAAAAAAATTGTGCGAGATTATCGATGGCCATGGGTTGGCCTTGACAAAAGTTTTGGAGAGATGCTTTCCTGCCTTCGGCCATGATCTCTCTGTCCATACTTGGTCCTCCTGCACGCATATGCTGCTTCCCTGTGTTTTTCGATGATATCTACATAGCTGGTCTCGAGTCGACGAGGGAGAAGCCATGTCCGAACGAAGAGCCATTCGCCAGACTTTCGTGACTTGGAAATCATTGCACATGGCTTATCGCGCTTCTCTTCGGGGACGGATACGGTCTTTACGTTGATAGGTGGGTCTATATCTGATTGTCCTTCCATCCACGAGGGAAAGAAGGACGTTTAAATTTATATATTGCCAGCACATTGCAGGCAACAATCTTCTCCAAACAACTATGTCTATTGTTTTCGGACGAGGGACTATCTCTACGTTTGTTCTGCATGAGCTCTCAATCCCGGCTTCAACCAGGCATTAGTCTCATACCGGATCCCTGGCTTGCCAGACAACAATTCTCAGGGGATCTTGTATCCATGACCACGTCTCCGTCTTATCCATGTACGTGGCATTCGTTAAATAATAGATATACTATGATTCTCAGGAGCTATTAGACAGGATATTGAAGTAGAATGAGAGAATACATGGTTATCAAGATGATGACATCGGAAGGGCAAGAAGGTAACGAATTCACTGTACATCTCAATATTGTACACAAGCTAACGGGCAGGGACATGAGCATAGAATCGAGGCACAAGTGTTTCTCAATCAGGATGCAGGGTGCAAGGAAGAAGAGGTCATAGTGAGGATAACAACCTGTCCAGGTGAGCACAGAAGGTCCACACACAATTGAAAGAACTCACCGGAAATTAGACTGTCAAATCAAACAGCTACTTTCAACCCCATCGCACGAGCTCCGGCACCAAAGCCTCCTTCCCATCCAAGGAATCTCTCGGAATTATCGATCTCCTTCTGGCTCGTCACGGGATAGAGATCCTCGTCCGACCATGACCGTGCTATGCCCCTCGTGCGCGCCCACACCGTGATAAACAATATACGTTTTAGTTTCCGGTTGAGGAAAAACCAATGCGACGACCAAAGGAGGGCACCGCGGCGCTTCAGGCGAATATGGGGGTGTGGGTACATGGCAGAGGGCGAGTCCTCGTCGGAGAGATTATCCGGCTCTTTCCGTGGAGCAGGCATAGGTATTGTGTGTACTTCGCCGTAGCTCCGGGGCTGAGCCTCATCGATGTCGTAATCGTCGAACTCGAAGGCTCCGTCGTCGGAAGAGGAGTCTTCATCCGCGATGGAGGCTATATCGTCTTCATCGTCGGAGAGGTCGTTTGCGTGTGGGTCGGATTCAATCTCAGGGCTGTAGGAGAAGACTTCGCATTCAGAGAGGCCGATTACGTCGTCGATGAGGCGGAAGAGCGTAGGATGAGTACCGCTGACTATTGGTGGGGGAGCGAGAGGGCTGGAGATGATTTGTTGGTAGGGGGAAGAGGAGGTCGGGACTGAGGATGGGAAAAAGTCTGCTGATGTCGGGGGGTACGAGGAGTAAGTGCGGGGGGCAGTCATGCCTGCGCGGTGAGGCGAGACGAGGGTGTTACTGAGTGCATTGAGAACACTGGCGCCACTTTCTTCCTTGTTAAAATGGGAAGGGCGCACGTCAGAAAAATCGTAGTCAGGGAAGGCGATGTTTAAAGTGGCGATAAGGAGGTAGAGGGTCTTACGAGACGCCTGCTTGTCGATGGGGCCAAACGGAGTCATTTCGCTCTCGCGGTCGAGGGCGAGCCACGAGGGAAGGGGAGGAGAGTGTGAGACTTCGTCGTGGTATGCGTGCTCGAGGGTCTTGAAGAGCCTCTTGTCGCGTTTGATGTTCTTACAGCTGTATGCTTCCATGCGAGTATGTACAGAGCATTCCGGGCCTTCGTGGGTCAGAGATTGGGCCAGCCGCGAAAGGGCTGGGTTCTCGATGAATTTCATGGCGCACAGCGAACGGGCAGCAGATGGTGGACAAGACGGACCTTGGTGTGCCTTGTTATTTGTTTACCTGCGGCCCTTGCCTTTTGTTGTCAGTGGCGTTTTCTTATCCAACGTGCTCTCGCAGCACGTTGGATGCATGCTAAGCGCTAATGCCTCAATGTTAATGTTGTTCATGTCGATAAATACATTCAGCCCCTGTTGTATCAGGCGTTCACTCGTCATCTCAATATCATGGTAGACCGGGATGCGGGTGATGGCCGTAAACGCACGATTGTGCCTGCCTCTACATTGCATGTTGCTGAATTCTAGAAATACCCTTACATCTCACGGTCCTGCATAGAGTTGGCGGCGACCTCGATGGTCTTTAATGAGCTACATAGGCCAAAATGCCGATTTAAGGACAATTATTTGCACGAACCACCTGCTCTGGAGTCCTGTCTATATATTTATATAAGAGAGTTAGCCGCGGCAACCGCTTGAACAGAAGAGAGCGCGTCACCTTATATCATAATGATCGTTGTTGTTAACACCAAAGTCACATGTCTCTTTCAAATATCATATGGCAATTCATCCAGAGTTTCTCCATAATTTAAGGACCTGAGTTAAAACAGCCCTTCTCAACTCCTTATCTTCAGCCGTCTTCATCACTTCATCACTCTCCTACTATGTCAGATATCAAAGTGCCAGGATTCAAGGTGTGTTCTTTCCTAGGATAACGACGCACACGGCTGAGTCTCTCTCTGTGTTAGGCCTCCGAGCTCATCTCTGGTATCCACGATACGTTCTCGAAGAACAGCGAAGCAGAGAAGAAGGCTTTGATCAAAAAGGTACGTTTTTGACAACTTCCAAGGCTTGGCTTCCAGTCCTGATGGTCCGCCGCCATTGTAGACAAACGGGATCTTCGAGCTGCAAGTGAGCAACGCAGCCAAGGAGACCGCAACATGGACAATCGATCTGAAGAAGGAAGGCACCGTGTACAAGGGCAACGCGAAACCCAAGGCTGACGTGACCATCATTCTGTCTGACGAGACGTTGACGGATCTCGCTTCGGGCAAGGTATCTATGCGTAGCGCATCTTCTTGATGCTCGCGCACTGAAACTTTGATTTTTGCAGCTCAATGGACAAAAGGCGTTCATGACTGGCAAGCTGAAGACCAAGGGTAATATCATGTTGGCCACGAAACTTGACACTGTCCTTAAGGTGTGCCATCTGCCACTTCCAAGTCCAATAAGGAACGACCACTGACCGGTCGATTTACAGAGTGCCAAAGCAAAACTTTGATCCTGTGTGTACGCACTATTTAAGAGGGGGGTTGACTATATTTTTGTGTCTCATATATCCAATTTATTAAGGACATGGTGTCAATCATTTAGTGGAGAGTGTAATTATTAAAACCAAAAGTCTATCGATATGTATGGACATGAACAGAGTGGAGTGGAGAGAGTGCTAGAAAATGTTGCCGAACAATCCGCGCTGTCGACGGGGGGCAGGCTGAGGATCCGAACGAAGGGTAGACAAGCTGTTCAACTGTTTCATAACCTGGGACAGATGACAGTGTGAGAATACCGTCCGAGAGAATTCCAAAATATCAGCCCACCTCTTCAAGTTTGTCTTTGCGTTCCTGTAGATCAAGGTGTCTTCTAATCACAGGATTTTCTCGTGCGAATTGAACGATTTCACGACGGTCCAAATCGTACAATAAGCGACTGTCGATTTCACGAGGGAACTTGCAACACACATTTGTCAATGGTCTCATAGACACCAAGGGAGAAGACATGCCTGATAGAAAAAGTGCTCGAGAAGTTCGATGTTGATGAACATGGTAGATGTTTGTGCCAGCTTGTCGGCAACAACATTGAGGAATATTTCAGGACAGAAAACGGCACTCTCTGGGCCAACACGGCAACGCTTGGACTTCAGTGCAAGAAGCCTGAGCTTAAGGATACTCAGCCGGTCAGTGTAAAGCATTGCATGGCGGGCTAAAAGGGGAGCACATCAACTCAGTGTATTAATGTAGTCAGAAAGAAACTCTGCTTACCGTCAACTATTTGCGCTGGGGGATAGCGGTACGACTCTGGTGTTTGGTCCGGCTCTTCAACTTCATTGACGAATGCTTGAGGGTTATCCTGCAGCTTCGCCTTCCTCTCCTTCTCCTTCTCCTCCAGTGACTTGATATACTGAACCAAATTACCCAACCTCCTGCCTCCACCGACCTTACTGCGGATTTCCTTAAGCTTCGTCTCGCACATCTCCATCTCCTTCTCAAAAAGCTCAATCGCCTTCGTTCTCCCGATCTCCCATTCACGAGGTTCCACTTCGACTTCATACTTGTAAGGCTTGATGCAGTTCTCCACCTGGTCCGACGTAAGACCAATACGATCCCTTAGGATCATATGTGAGAACTGAATAAGTCGCTCAGAGGCGCGCGGGTGGAAAGTAAAAGGCTCGCCCGAAGCGATTGAATCCATGAGCGAACGCAGCCCATCCGCGACGAGAAGCGTCGAGTCCCGACCAACACCGGATTTCGTAAGTAGTGAAGAAGCAGCATCGAGTTTGTGTCTCCAGTAAGCCTCGATTTCCTCTGGCTTCAGTCTAGGATCTGCGCCGAGTGTGCCAAGTTCCGGCGCGCGTCTGTCGAGCCAGTAAAGCTGCTCAAGGACGTCCATGACTTTGTCATCAAGCATGCCCTTGAGCTTTTCTCGTATTATAGGGCGCTTGAACTGCTGGGTTGCATCTTTGAAACGTAGCTTGAGCGCGTCCATCGTTTCGGCTACATAAGATTCAGCAGTGATGCGCCGGTCGTTGTATTGGACTTTGAATTGGTATGTAGCTTCTTCTAGCTCGAGCTGGACTGCGTTGGTGATCCCGTGAAGTGAGGAAGCCATAGAGGACTCGAGAACTTCCATGAGACGACGCCGGAGAGTGTCCGTGCCGATCATCAGGGAACTGGAACTTCCGAAGACGTCCCTGTGAGTGCCAAAGTAATCGCTCTCTCCCCGCTGGACGACAAGGGCTGTGGATTCTTTCCTACCCTTACTCGAGGACTTGGCAACGACACCGACGTATCCCAAGTGAAGAGGATATCTATTTCCAGCCAGAATGGCGGCACCTTGTTCAGGAGGCACAAGATCCATTTTGGTAATAACTCCAATTGTACGGAGACCGAGTGGATCGACTTTGCGGCTGGCCCTCAACGCAGGCGAGTTGGCAAGATCGACGTCGGCTGCACAAACAGCAAGAATGATGTTGGGTTCGCGGATGTACTTATCACATAGCACTGCGATCTTTTCTTTTAAAGTCTCGGGCTGGTCCAAGGAAGATATTTGCACGTAGCCGGGGAGGTCGATGAGAGTAAGGTCGGGAACATTAGGGGAGTAGATACGAAGGTCGATGGGCTCATTCGAAACAGCCTCGGATGCAGAGACGGCAAGATTAAGGTCGGTCAGTGTTCGCTGGATATCCGCAAAGTTGGTCATTTTACCCAGGCCTAAACCAGGGAACTCGCCGTACTCTATACGTGTTTTGTCGTTCTCGGCCGGTGTATGAATCAGGGTTAGTTCGATAGGGCGACGTGTTACCATGTTGTTGCCTCTGATACAGGATTTACTTAGGGTCAGAATCAAGGTATTATGACAAGGTGAGCGCACTTTGGTAAAAATTCGTGGCCAACTATAGCTTCCAAAACCGAGCTCTTCCCTGAGCTTTGGCTACCAATCACAACGATGCTGGGCAACTTGAGCGCGTCACTTTGATCAATACTTAGTAGCATACTTCGAATCTCGATGAGCTTCCGCGTCAAATGCATCAAACCGTTCTGCCGTGGATCCTGTCCCAATGTGTCATTGGATGCTTTCGGATCCGACGGTGAAGACATGGTGGCAGCAACGAGCGCAGCGACGGCAGCATTATCTTGCGGTGAACGGTTTCTTTGGTTAGATTCGTGACCATCCTCTTCACCTTCCGGCCCTTTCCCCTTCTCTCCACCTTCAGTTGACGCGAACAAGTCTTTCAAGAATCGAGGTGTCTCAAGGTTGATTTCTGGCAGTTTCACCTCTGGAATATGTGAAGACATCGCTTTAAGCCCATCAGTTGCTGATTTAAGGTTGTCAGATGCAGTCTCGAGAAGGCCTTGGGCAGCGTCTTGTGCTGAGGTTATCCAATCATTCGTGGTCTTCCTGAGTTCTACCGAATATTCAGACGGGCAATGATGCATTTGTGTGCAACAAACCTTCGAACTTGTAATTTGCATAACCAAATCCACCAGCACCAATAGTAGCCCCCGCAATGGGTACCCTAAACGCTCGAGCTACAAACCGTGGTATTGACGAGTACGATACGGCTCTAACATGCATGGCGCGGAAAGCCGTCGATGATGGGGATATGTAGCGCCTCCTCAGCGATCCTGAGGTAAATGTAGCATATTGACGATGCACAGGCCGCAATTGCCTTCTCGTTGTATTTAGACCGTATGAAATTATCTTGCGAGACGACAGGGCCACAGAAATACGCTTCTTTATCAAACGGTACATCGCACAACTGCCACCTCGCTCGCCGAGCGGAAACGCACAAGCCCTACCGTGAGCCAGAAATTGCGGAGCAAGCGACTGAAGGAAATGTCAGAAATCAACGTGCCGAATATTGCGACATGCCGCGTGTCCCGGCACCAATTCATGATAAGATTAGATTCCTGAGAATGGCAGGTAGCTTTGAACTGTCATGTCCTCTGTGCCTCCCCCCGGCATATATGTTCCAGCTGTTCTGTTCTTTACGGAGAATGAAGAATTTGATATCCCAGCCATCAGATCCCACGTCCTCCGGCTTGCCCATGTATGGTCTTGCTCAGTCAGGTTTATGAGCAGCGCTTGAAATTACCAGGGAGGTGTTACAGGCATTGTCGTTCAGGGTTCGAATGGAGAAGCTCAGCATTTGTATGATGCTCCGTTGCGTGTCATTACTTTTGTCTGTGTCCGATCTATTATTTAGATCACACGAAGAACGCAAAGCAGCGATACAACTCACACGGAAGACTCTAGATGACAACGGATTCCAAGATGTTCTTGTCATTGCTGGAACGGGCGCTCAATCAACACGTGAAACCAAGAAGCTCTGCGTAGATGCGAAAGATGCTGGTGCATCTCATGCACTCGTGTTGACTCCTTCTACTTGGCCACCGCAGATGAGCGTCGATAATATCATTCGTTTCCATCGCGAGGTAAGCCTCCACCTTACACACTGGATCCAACTCAGATAGCCTGGACCTGGAACTAGGTTGCGGACTCTTCTCCCATTCCAGTCATGATTTACAATTTCCCTACCGTTACCGCTGGCCAAGATCTTGATTCTGATACTATTGCAACGCTTGCACAGCATACCAATATCGTGGGGACCAAACTGTCCTGTGGTAATATTGGAAAGCTCCATCGCTTAACCACCCGCTTCTCTCCCTCAGAGTTTGCCGTATATGCCGGCCGCTCCGACTTTTTGACCCAGGGTTTATTATCGGGAAGCGCTGGAACAATTGCTGCTCTTGTGAATATCTTGCCCAAATTGCACGTCAGGCTGTTCAAACTATATCAGGAGGGTAAAGTAACAGAGGCAATGGAACTTCAGGCAAAATTCGCCCACGCAGACTGGGTGATTGGGAGGATTGGGGGCATCGCAGGTGTCAAGGCTATTGTCTCGAAGAACTTTGGTTACGGATCTCCGACTGTTCGTGGGCCTTTGAAAACTATTGACACCGAAAGGCTCCATGATAACAAGCATTACAAGATAATGGAAGATATTATTGCCTTGGAGAACAATGTATAATAAATAGTTAGCGGGAAGGATGTTAAATGTCATCTCGATTGTCGGCAGTATATACCACTCCTTCATGTCATGTTAGATCGTAAGTTACGAAGTCCTCTCACTGTCATTCAAGGGGTATCCTTGCCACGGGGAATTGGGAGGGCGTTGGTTAGCTATCAAGCGTATCTCAGCGCACATGATGATTGATTTTACCTTGTTGCCTCCTACTCTCTAATGTCGTGGTAGTAACCAGATCAGTCTGGATATCAACTATAGATGAAAATACTAGATCATTTGAGGGCGAATGTGCATGGCTAACTGGCAAGCGCACTGCCAGCTGTGGGTCGCGTAAGTTGAGCATGAGCCTTGAGATCATTGTACTTGATGTTCTAAAAAAAGTCTTCAGATGAAGTGCGTGTTATTGAAAACAAGAGCGACTGCAGCTCACATATTGGTCAAGGTCGTGACGGCTCCTCTTTGATAGTCCTGGATCATCAGTTGCTTTCGGCTGAAAATTCGACTACTTTTTATATATGGAAGGACTCACAGGTGACACCTACAGAATCACATGAGACCAATGTTAAGGCACTGGCAGTGAAGCATACGTAGAATGTCAAAATATTGGCGAGTCCAGCGGAGAACATGACCCTGACACGATGAAATCAATATCCACCCAAAGTAGAGCCCACACCTGCTGACCCAAAGTATACGGCCCCTGATCTATCAGCTCAAAGAAGAATAATCCATGCAAGAAACTTACCATCACGGAGTATAATTCTTACAAGGGAGCTGCCATTTCGTCGCCACCTTGCCAATGACTTGTGCACTGTCATGCCAAAAATCAAAGACTCGAACAGAACCATCGCAATCCATGCATTTGCTATGCCTACGTAAAGCATAAAGATGTCATAATCACGATTAATTGAGTAAAAGCTACGAACGGTTTGCCCTTGCTATTATCAGCTTTGAACGAGAAAAAGACGATTTTACTCACTCGGAATGGCTCAATGGAGAATGGCAGGCTATTTTCAAGTTGATCACGTTTGTGGTATGAGTGTGCCACCCGGTGACCACTGACCACTGGTAAAGAATGTCCGAATAGATGGCACTTTGGCAAAACATCAAGCACTCACAATGCTGAAGGCCAAGAATGTCAGTCCACACGTACAAATGAACAAAAGCACTCGTAAATTTCGGTCATATAAAGCATAGGTTCGCATGATGAGAAGAACTATTAGATAGCGGAGAATTGTCAGACTCCTAGACGCCCGAACGGAGGGCGTACTTGCCCGAAACAATGATTTGTATGATTACGGACAGATACTGGTGATAAGCCGAGAGTGAAGCGCATCTAAGGCGTTGAACGTCATAGGACTCTTGCTAATTGAAATTATCAGTATCTGAGACTCACATCTAGGGAGGGAGCCTGTTAAGATTTCACAGATGTGGATCGGCAATGAGGTTGCGCGCCTTATGACTATCCGGGCCAGCAGAAACCCAAAAATCCTGAAATACGAAAGGGATGTGACCGAAAAGCGCCAGATAGCGGTTGAGGTAGAACGCCCCAGACACCCATGAGAGCGATCGAGTAGACCAGAAACGATCTACTTCATTGGGCAGTGTCAATGCGTAGTCGTAGTAGAGAATGGCTTGAGTTGTGTCAGAGGATGTGTGGATACAAGAGTGGATGGGGCGGCTCACAATAAGAGGCGAAATTGATGTAGTGGCCGTTAATTCTGCAAAGGAAAAGGTTCAGAAAGAGTTTAAAGGACAGTACAGAATGCAAACCGCCGCACAGTTGGGACTTTATAGACGAAATCATGACTGTTCAGTAAAGTTCTTGAGTTCTTTACTCACGACGTCGTCAAAGTTGAAAGGTGACTTCGACGTTTTCGCTTATGGAGATACTTATATACTAGGGAGCGTTAGCATCAAAGCTTAAGGGGATCTGGCATGTTACTCGGAATTTCAGCCACCTCCTGTGTCTGCTTTAGTCATCTAAGATCTTGTAGAAGGAAATTTTTCATCAGACCGATTGTAAGAAAGGTTGCAAGTGGCGACAGCAAGATCAACAAGCATAAAATTCACATCATAAAAGGCTTTCAAGTCGACGGATCATGGAACAAATGCTTGTAATTCGGGTTCCTTTCTGTGTTTCGGACATTGCTTCAGAGCATTAATGACAGAATGTTCTGCTGGAAATTGAACTTTGAATTGCGAGAGAACCATGAAAGACATACAGACTAAATGAATTCGTCCGAAAGATCCCCTGCCTCGTATGCAGCATTTATCGCTCATGCTCCCTGCGTGGCAGCACAGAATTTAAACTTAGACATATTTATTGTGTATGACGAGTGTGTACAGAGCGCGATTTTTGGGTTGCGAGGTTGAGCATATTCCTGGGAAACAGGGTTTTTGACGATCTCCGAAAACGAAATTCAGGTTCTGAGTATATGGTCAAGAATGATGTCGTATTGTGAGACGAACACATTCGCGAAGGTCGTGACAATTCCTCGTTCATATTCTTGGATAATGAATCATCACGCCGAATATGGTTGATTTGGAGCAGGCGCAAGATGTAACGCTAAAACTTGTGGTTCACAACCCGACGCATCTACAGCACCAAGAACGAAATATCTTGTTTAACTACCACAGGCACATCGACATACCTAAGAACGAAATGGACAAAGATCATAACCACAACCAGTATTTGTATCAGGAAGGACGAAATACGTATTCGTGACTGGGCGTGACTGAGGTGTAACCGCGGGGCCTCTACTGCTAGATGCAACCGAGGTAAGGGGGGGGTGTCCAGGGCAGAAGAGGAAGTCCGAGATAGGACTGGCAATGCCTACCAAATCCGATTTTATTTGTAGATGTTTGCTCTCCCTTATGAGGCCTTGTCTCACTGAGGCCGCCAAATTTCAACATGTTAGCAACATTTTCTGGGAAAGAGTCATGGTTATATGTATACTTTAGACATAAAATCTACAACTTGTTCAATTTAGATTTTTGGATCAGGAAACATACATGCCAACAAATATTCAATTCAAGTCTTGTAGAAGGAAATTCTCAAATCTAAATTGAAAAAGTTTTATATTCACTCAAAGAAAGTGTGTTTGTATTTTTATTATGCATCTGGTAGGGATGTGGGACCTTCAAAATTGCCTGGCAAAATCATGCGTCAAAATCTTTAATTAGCTTACATAACACACATCTGGCAAGAAGCAGAGCATGTTGAAATGTCAAATCCTTGATAGCTATAGTATTATGAATGTGTTTCAATGCTTGTGTGTGTCTTACATCTCCTATTCATAATCTGGACCTACCAAAGACATAAAAAAGGATCTCAGGCAGAGAGAGGATGATAGTGGTATGTATTCTCAGATTATGATGATGATTTGGCTTAAATTGGGCTGAGTAGTGGTAATATTTGCCTCATATATGATAATTACCTTTGATCAAATGTTGATATGTACTCAAACTAAGGGAGGAGGCACATTGCACTGAAAGAATGTAATGAGATGGAAATGGCACAGAAATTTGGTGGCTGTGCACTTAGTAAGCAGCCAGAGTCCTTCACAGGCATTGCCAGTCCCTATGTAGAGTCTTTGACTTTGCCTGCTGTTGTGCAATATTATTTATGAGCTATGAAGGCACGGATTTCATAGCTTGTTGAGGGCTTTGCCCCCAAACCCCCACCCCCCATACTCAGCCTCCACCCAAACCTCACTTTGTTCAGTTAGGGCTCCAAGTATGTGTAAGTAATTCAGTGCTCAATTTCAGCCCCAACCTCACTGTATTTGGTCAAGGCCTCAGTTTTGCCAGCTCAATGCTCAATTCTAGCCTCAACCTCACTGTGTTTGGTCAAGGTCTTGGTTTGGCCAGCTCAGTGTTCAATTCTGGTGCACCAATTCCCAGCTAACTATGCATTTCAATTAGGAATGCCAGAGTGCAAGGTTTGTGCTTCTTTTTTTTGATGACTCTGGCACTAACTTGTTGACAGCCTTCAATAAGGGTTTTCCTCCACTCTCCAGTGTACATAGTGTAGAAGTTCACTGGGGCACTGGGTAGCAAGGTGATGGGCACTATTGGTTGCACCCCCCCCAATTAGATTTTCACGTCAAAGGTGTGCCCTCTGGTGCCAGTGCAGACAGTGCAGATAGTCCCTCCACCACAGGAGTCTCAACCCTACTCCTCAGTTTCTCTGTGGTCTCTTCACTGATGACTGGAAGGGAGTTGATGGTCCTTCCTTCCTCCATGCCCAAGGTAGAGGGTTGCAAGGTGAAATGAGGAGATGATATGTTCAAGGCAATTGTTGCCTGCCACTCCCATGTTTTTTGCTCCCTTCTTACCATGAATCTCAGGTACTTCCAAAGCAGGAGCCATACAGTGCAACAGGGACCATGCAATGCAATCATGCACAAAGACAAGGCATTTAATATTATGTGAAAGTTGCTGTCACCTTGTCGACTATACTTTCAATCTTCCAGATGATTTTTATAGCAGATTTTGAGTATGTGCCTGCTATAGTGATGAAGGCTTCTATTAGCTCTAGTGATGTAGGGGCACATTCTCTTTTGAAAATCTTTCTAAAGTCACAAAAGATATGGAAGATTAGGAGCTCTAAACTATATGTCTCTTTTGTAAATTCAGCCTATGCTAATAACTACAAAGATTCTCTTCTCATTCTCTTCTGTAATTGATGCTTTTTTTATATATTCTGACTCTGCTTCTGCTTTTTTTGGAATCTAGAGTTTCAGCCTCTTTCTTGCAAGTACATGTGGTCAGAGGTGTGACTTCTCAGATGTAAGGCCTGCCTGATAAAATAAAGGCTTGCATTTAGTTGTCTTCTCTCTTAGCATAATTGGAATGTTAAATTTTTCATGCTTTGTGCCAGTGTTTTGTAAGCATAAACTATTCTTCCTTCTTATCTTCTGCTTCCCAAATAGAACCTCTGATGATGCCCAAAAATGGATTAGTACTGTTATGATTACAGGTACTAACCTGAAATATATATTGGGCATGCTAAGTTATGAGGAGTCTGGACAGGGTCCCAAAGAATGTGGCAAGAGGTGTTGAGAATGTAGTAAGTGAATCATGATAAGCCTAATGTGCAGCAAGGAAAATGCAAGAAATGTTGCAAGAGTGTGTGGCAAATGGATAGGAGGTGCACTAAAGTGATAGAGAGCTGCTGATATAAATTATCAGTAAGAGAATAGGTGTTTTAGTAGTTTTTAAAGGATTGCTTAGCAAAATCCAAGCATGAATGCCTTGCCATAGTTGCAAAGGTGCATATAGTACTGAGAGTGCCAATGATGGCAATGTAATGCAAAGGTCAAGGGAAATGGCAAGGATGTGCAGCAAGGGAAATGAGTTTAAGGAAATGTAGTAAAGACACACAGCAAGATTGGTGACGATGTATCAAAAGAAATCTAAAGTGTGGGGTAATCAAAGGGAACTTAGTTCAATGCTACTACTGACAAAAAGTAAGTATTTATACTAATATGAGTTTGCTGTTGCTCTTGCCATTGCTATTGTGCTAAGCAGTGCTAAAGGGCAGTGAACTAGTAAGAATGTAAGTGAATGCTGCAAATTAAACTATTTAATGTGAAGTCCACAATCAAGGTGAAATGCCAAGATGTTTGTTATGGAGAATCTTCATCATTCTCTACTGTTAAGTGCTGCCATTGCTAAAGAACATGAGTTATTATCATTTTGATACAATACTTCATCTTTTGTCAGTAGCACATTATCCAATCAAACTGAGCTCCTTTAACTTCACAGTTCAGATTTCTTAAGTTTCATCAGAGGCATTAAACAATTAGCATTCTCCTCTCACTTTGTCACAACCCGCATCAACACCCGCACCAGCCCAAGCCCCGGACCCCACACAACCCCCCTCTGATACCGGAACACCAGGACCCTTGTCGAACATACCCCCCATCAACCCCGGCACCCGCACACACCCCCATCAACTCCGGCACCCTGGCACGCCACCCATCAACCCCCATCAACCTCCGGCATGCCCCCCATCAATCCCCCCAACATGCCACCCATCAAACTGCCCCGACCAACCCACCTACCCGGCTAACCGACCCCGACCCCCCACCAATCACCTGGCTTCCCGCACGATCATCTTTGAACGCCTGCACGATCACCCCCGGCACCATTCAACCCCTCGGGTACACAACTCCGCACATTGGCCCCGATCGACGACACCAGGACTGAACTTCCCCGAACCGGCCCCGGACCTCCCTATTTAAACCCGCAGGTAGCAATCCGTTAGAGTAGTCTTGATATTACCTTTGCCGTTACTTTGTCGTACCTCCGTTTTGTACGAGCTTGTCTGTCTAACTTGTCTGCCAATCTATATCTCTTTTCTCTCCAAGTCTCCTGGTTCTCTCTAAGTCTCTTTCTCTTTCTTCGCCTCAGTCTCCCGGACTTCGTCTCAGTCTCCCGGACTTCGCCTCAGTCTCCCGGACTTTGCCTCAGTCTCCCGGACTTCGCCTCAGTCTCCCGGACTTCGCCTCAGTCTCCCGGACTTTGTCTCAGTCTCCCGGTTTTTCTTCTCTTGCCTCCGCACACCTCCCACACCCCCTCCCTCAGTCCCGGACTTCGCCCGGAACCTCGACCACCCTCCTGCTCAAAACCCCGGTACTCCACGCAACCCCGGAGCACCTCCCAACCATCCGGACTTCCTCCGGAACTCCTGCTCTCTGTCTGGGACTATCCCTTCAGACGTCGAGTCCGCCTAGTAAGGACCCGCTTACAGTTGGAAGCCCCCAGAGTCAGCAGAACCTGACACACTTCTAGCACCAAACTCTGGGTGTCAATGACACTCTAAAGTGGATCAGTACTGTCACAATTACAGGTACTAAACTAAAATATGTGTTAGGTATTGATGTGCCTAAAATTTAGCTAAATGCTGTCTTAGTAAGCTGCACTTAACCTTGTTTTGCATTGGGCTTGCAAAGTGCTGAGGGAGTTCTGGGCAGGGCCCAGTTACTTGGTCTTAAAACTGAGAAGTTTGTGGTTGGGTTGGAAAGATATTGCTGCCAATGGCAGCAGGTGGTAAGGAGTTGGAGAGTGGTGAACAAAAGGTGGTAAGCTTATAAAGCTTCTAGAACTTAGCTACTATTGTCAAGTACATGAGTTAAGAGCATGAAGTGGCAAACATTGATGCCAGCAATGAGGGTGTACCTGTATGGTATTGTTAAAATGAGAGTCAATAAGGGTGCTAAGAACTTTAGTGCTGAGGGAGGGAAGTGAGATGGCTAATTGCTTAGTATCTCAAGTGAACTTAGAAATCTGTGCTGTAGGACAAAAGAGGCTTGGTACAATTGGATGATTTGCTACTGACAAAAGATAAAATATTTATAGTAAGTGAAGGTGGCAATGATGTGCTGGAAATTTAGCTAATTGCTTTTTAGTAAGCTGCACTTAGCCTTATTTTGCATTGAGCTCCTGAAGTGCAGAGGGAGTCCTGGGAGGTTGCAGTTATTTGGTCCTAAAGTGTAGTGTTGAATTGGAGAGACGTTGCCACCAATAGCAGCAATTGGTAAGAAGTTGGGAGATGGTAGATGAAATGTGATAAGCTTACAAAGCTTCTATACCTAGCCACTGTTGCTAAGCACATATGTTGAGAGCGCAAGGCAGCAAGCATTGGTACTAGCAATGAGGGTGTACCTATATAGTATCATTAAAATGTAAAGCGATGAAGATGCTAAGAGCTTGTAGTGCAGATGAAGAGAAGTGAGGCTACTAATTACTTAGTGCCTCAAGTAGACTTTAGAGATCTAAACTGTAGGGCAAAAGGTGCTTGGTGCGATTTGAATAATTTGCTACTGACAAAGATAAAGTATTTATAGTAAGTAAAGGCAGTGACTTAGTAAAGGGTCAGCAATGACTCTAATAGTTGCTGCTCATAAAAATGTAAGTAAAAATTTGTTAATGATACTATAATGAAGGTAAATGCTACTCAAGAATAGTCATGTGGGTAGCTAGCTAAAGCATGCTGTCAGGTAATGTGCAAGATGTTAGTCTCATAACAACATCATAGTGAAGATGGGTGCCAAATTGTAATGTGGCATGTTGGGAGCAGTGATAGAAAGTGCCAGCTGTTGGTCAGTTGTCATCATTAAATCAGAACAGAACATAGTTAAAATTAAACTGGAAACAAACATTATTGCCAGCAATGATCTGCTGATTGTGGTGGCAGTTACCAGCAGAGTATGGAGGCAAGATATGGAAATGATGGTATGACAGCCACTAAAAAGGGCCTAAGAATTCATCAAACATCAAAGTTTAAATGTGCAAATAGAGGGTGTGATGTATCACATGATCAGGATATGTCAAGTTTGGGCATAGTAGGAGTATACTTTGTGAGAAAGGGAGCTAGTGAGCTGATGGTGCCCATGACCTATCATGGAGCAGATGGCAAGATTAGCTGGCATGTAGGTATTGTCCTATGGCTTCAAAATATTGTGCTGAGAAGTGAGGAGAGGGTGGTAATATGAGGGAAACAGTCAGTAGGGGAATGCTGAAGTCTTGCTACTCTAGTCTAATACTAAATAGTGCATAAATGGCTTAAAATGTGTTGAGCCAGACTGGGAGCTTGTCAGCATGCTAAGTTACAGAGAGTCCAGGCAGGGTTCCAAAGAATGTGCCAAGAGGTGTTTATAATGCAGCAAGAGGAGTTTGTGGATAGATGAATGAGAACAAGTGTGGCAGGAGTGTGTGACAATAGAGAGGTGCACCAACACAGATAGTCAGTATGAGAAATAAATATTTTAGTATTTTTGTAGTGAGTTTTTGAAAAGATAGTTTAGCATATTCAGATGTGGATGCCTTGCCATATTTGCAAAGGCATGTAAAATATCAAGAATGCCAACAATGGTGACATAATGCAAAAATCAAGAAAGATGGAAATGAGAGTGGCAAAAGGAGGAGGCTGAGGAAATATAGCAAGAACACAGCAAAACAAATGTTGGCAACTTATAATATCAGATGCACCAAAAGAGATCTGAAGTGTGGGATGATCAAAAGGAACTCAATATAATGATACCACTGATAGAAAAAGTAAGTATTTATACTAGAAAGGATTCACTGTTGCCATTGCACTAAGCAGTGCTAAAGGATGGTGAAATAATAAGAATGTAAGTAAATGCTGTGAATTAAACTATTTAATGTGAAGTCCACAATCAAGCTGTCTATACCAAGTTAGCAAGTGTCACTAAGTGATGTCAAGCATCAAGGTGAAATGCCAAGCTGTCTATCATAGGAAATCTTCATCATTTTATACTACTAAGTGCTGCTGTCACTAAAGAACACTAGTCCTTATCAATTTGATGCCATCCATCATTTGTCAATCTATCTATCACCAGTGCTATCATTGATGAGCATGGCTGTCAGATGCCACTTAGAATGGTTTAATCATGCATGCCAAAATGACTTTCCTTTCCATAATCTCCATCTGTAACCCATATAAGTGTCATACCATATGGCTAGTGCACTGATAAGCCTCCATTTAGGCTAGGTGCAT
The DNA here is from genome assembly GCA_017657195.1 of Termitomyces sp. T70a. Lineage (NCBI taxonomy): Eukaryota > Fungi > Basidiomycota > Agaricomycetes > Agaricales > Lyophyllaceae > Termitomyces > Termitomyces sp. T70a. The sequence continues at coordinate 152,839 of JAGGAT010000020.1, forward strand.
CAACTATATGGTATGATACCTAGGTGGGTCACAAATGAGGTCAAAGGAAGAGAAGTCACTCTGGCACATGCAATTAAACTATTCTAGGCAATATCCAACAGCTATGCATGGCAATGATCTTCTCTCATCAATGATAGTGCCAGTGATGGACAGATTAATAGGTGATGAATGGCATCAAGAATGATAAGAACTGATGTTCTTTAGTAATAGCAATGCTTAGTGACATAAAATGATGAAGATTCTCTGTGACAGATAGCCTGGCATTTTACCTTGGTGCTTGATGTGGCTTAATGATTTTGCCAACATGGTATGGATAGCTAGATTGTGAATTTTACATTAAATAATTTAATTCATGGCATTTACTTACATTCTTTCAAGTTCACTGCCCTTTAGCACTACTTAGCACAATGGTGACAGCAAACTCTTTTTTGTATGAATACTTACTTTTTCTGTTAGTAGCACAATTGAATAAAGCTCCTTGATCACTCTACACTTCAGATTTCTTTTGGTGCATCTTAAAAACTATAAGTCACTAAGGTTTATTCTGCTGTGTTTTTGCCACCATTTTCTTTATAGCGCTATTCTCTTGCCACTCCTCTTGCTGCCTCTCTTGAAAACCACATTACATCACTATTGTTGGCACCCTCAGTACTATGAGCTATGATCTGTTTTCATAGCTCGTTGGGGGCTTTGCCCCCAAACCCCCCCCAACTCAGCCTCCACCCAAACCTCACTGCGTTCAGTTTAAGGCCTCGGTTTTCACAGCTCAAGTGCTTAATTTCAGCTCTCAAAGTGTTACTGTAAGCTAAAATGAATTTTTCTTGAGTTTTTCAAATTTTCTAAGCATTTATAAACCCTCAAAAACAATTCAACTACTGTATCAATAATTCTTGAAATTTTTCTGATTTTTCAATGATTTTTTCGAATTTTTTCAAGCACTTTCTGTGTTGTTTCCTAGGAGGAAGATTCTTATTATATAAGTCTTAGTCAGCCTTAGTCATTCCCATCAATTTCCCAGGAATTGTCGCATTATATAGAGATACATGCCTTTGCAACTATGGCAAAGCACTCACATTTGGAAACTGCTAAGCGACACTTTGCACATTAAATAAAAATTACTAAATTATCCCTTCTTGCTGCTACATGTCTGTGTTAGTGCATCTATCCATTATTACTTCTTGTAGCTGCAACATAAATACCTGTTAGCATGTTTTCTGAGACTCTGCTCAGACTCCTCATAATTTAGCATGCCCAACGCAATTTCAGGTCAAGTATATGTAATTGTGACAGTACTGATCCACTTTTGGGCATCATCAGCACCTAGTTCTAATAGAGGCTTATCAGCATTCTTGCTGACTTCTTTGTCTTAACAGTACCATATGAGTACACTCTCATCACCAGTGCCAATGCTTGCTGCCTTGCACTCTCAACTTGTGCACTTAGCAATTATGGCTAAGTTTTGGCAGCTTTATAAGCTTATTGCCTCTCTTCAACCATTTTTCTTAACTTCTTACTGCTTGTTGCCATTGGCAGCAACATTTTCTGACCACCTTACTGCAACTCTTCATTTTTAGTACCAAGTAACTGGGACCTGCCTGGGACTCCCTCAGCACTATGTGAGCAGCTTACTAAGGCCACATTTAGCTAAATTTTGGGCACATTAGCAGTAAATCTGTGTACAGAATATTGATGTTTAAAGAGATTCAAAAAATGTAAGGGGTTTCAACAATTAATATTCACACAAGACAGAATCAGCTAAATTGATAGATTTCTGTACATAGTGTAGAATAAAAATATCTACCTTCACAAGAGTAAACAATATAGTAAAATATAGAATTAAATAATTAGAAAAATAATAGAACAATAATATATAGAACCTCAAAAAGTTCTACAAGTTACAGATAGAAATTGCAAGCAATATGTCTACACAATATGCATTGTGACCTCCTAGCCAAAGTCTAGAGAAAAATCAAAGCTGACCCACCTACTCTTCTTTCAGCAGATAGTCTTTCACTTATGGAGACAAAAAACCTTCACAGAGCTTTTACTTGATATTGCTTAACAAGTCATGAGTCAAGTTGTCATAAGTAATGTACAACTTATTGAAATAGTATATTGACAAATACAGTGGCTCAAAAAACTATCTCAATGTTTTATACTTTTTGAAAGATGACATTGGCATGAAAGATTGGAAGTATCTAAAATTCTGGTTAAATCATGTAAAATACTATGGCATTGCAGCTACAAATTGCATCTTAGCTTATGTAATTTCAGTCAAAACTGATGGAGTAATGGCCATTTTAAAATATCTACTCATTGAGACAGTTTTTTGAGCATCTCTAATTTTGGTATTTAGTACTTTGTATATCCTCCATTTGCCTTGATAACTGCTTGAATCCTTCTAAGCATGCTTTCTATCAGTCTTTGGCATACTTCTGCTGGTA